>KK115079.1:151166-162562 GCA_000611955.2 Stegodyphus mimosarum | reverse complement strand
AAATGAGCAGAAAGGTTAAAACTTAACTACGTAAAAGCATAGGATCCTATTTGGAATACTGCTTTTCGAATATTAACCAGTGTTGTATATATATACAACGAAGAAATTACCACAGACGTGAAAACGAACTACCAAGAATCAGACTGTAAATGAACAATAACAGCAATTTCAAAACAGTTGCAAACTCTAACGAGAAGTACTTAAAAAATAATAGAATCTATTTAAGAACGCGGATGTCATATTTGCTGCTCGTTATGTGATCAGTACGGGAATAAAACTCTTGAAAATACTGCAACATTCAAAAAGCACGAGGGATGATTCATTTAAAACGCGCGCGAGCGAGAAAGCGTTTGCAAAGTTTTTAGCACTTGTTTTATGACTTACGTTGATACCTGCCAAAATTTTATTATTCGTATTTCGTTTCTTTTTATTTTTTGCAAATAAACTTACTTTTCGCAAATAAAGAACGTTTTCGCTTTGACGATCTTCCATGATTGCTAATGCAATTAAAAAAAATCTGATGTGAGCAACACATGACTTTCTTGAATGGCCTGTTAAGTTATATGCATTTTTTGCTGCGTTTTATTTAAACTTATTTCCTCGAATTTTTGACTAACAGTTCATTTTGAGTTAAAGTAACTTTTCTGCCGTTGCCCATTTCACCCACTCCTCTTTTCATGCCAGAATGTAAATAAGATAGCGCGCTTTTATTCAAATTCAGGGAGAAAGAACTGTTATCTAAGCCAAAGTTTCGCAACTTGATCTTAGAGCTTGTTCTGCCTACTTGAGGCCACCTTGTTACCGTGAATAACTAGCCATTTGATTCTGTGGTGTTGAGTGCTTCTTGCCATTACGTTTGTCTCGCCGGTTTTCTACAAATCAGAGCCTTCCTGCGAGTTCAAGATATATATCTCATTCAACTAATTGAGTTCTCACTTCGAGGCAAATCAAAAATACATAAAAACTCAAAACATCTTCATTAAAAATTGTAAAAGGCAGAAAAACATAAAACATCACATACAGTTAAAACAGTTAAAAATAATTTTTACATTTAAAATTATAGTTCCTACGCAAAAACAATGAATTCGGCCTGCGGGCAAGAAGGCGGATGTGTCGGTGCACAAAACTGAAAGGTTACTTTTGGGCCCGCTCGGCAAAAAGGCACTGGAAGTGCAGAAATTGACTTAATGTACTATTCCACTGTGTTTCAAATGTAAAGAAATAGCGGTTTCCGTAGGCTTAACTCGCCACCTAAACTTTTAAATTGTTGATAGTTCTACGACTATTGCATTCAGATTAACTAAAGGCATAAAAATCTTCACCGGAACGTAAAAATCACATAATTCAATCTCTTTTAAAGCAAAAAATGCAAAATTTACCAACAAATAAGACTAAAAAAAACTAAGCTTACCGAGCCAGTGTAACAGAATGGAAATACATATATATGTACGATTAGTGCAGACGATTGAAACGAAAAAGTGAGGTACACTACTAAACGTTACAGCAGTCTTATATACAAAATTTCAATGTTGTACGGCTACTCATTCTTAAGTTATGCGAGATACATGCGTGCGTACGTACGTATCGTCGTCATGAAAAAAAATCTCTCCTGAATCCATTTTACAATCCTTTTTGGGCAAAAACAGTCCTTATTCTATCCGTACGTCACGAAACAGTATCATTGAAATAGTTTCGAGAGGTGTCGAAACGGATATGTTCGTTGAAAGAGGATACCCGAAATTTTTCGCGATTACAATACTTCCTTTACTTCGTACAAGGGAGTAAAAATTCCTCAAATTATCTTTTTGCAATGAACGTTCTGCTACAGAAACATTTGAAATGTTGCAATACATTCCTTGAGGTTAATATTTTATCAAAAACAAGAGTTTTTTTAATTGGCGTAAAAAGTTTAAAGGCGAAGAATGGCCAGAAACGAACCATGCTTTGATACAACATCAGTTTTTACTAATGAGAAATTCGGTGGTCAGCAATTATTGGTCAACAATTAGAGATATTACTGAACAAATGTTCTGTGCAATTAGTTCCCCTACCAGCGGCCATGCGGTAAAGTCGCTGAAAACTGATAGTTCGGTCCGAGGTTCAAATCTCGTGAGCAAGCTGGCTGTGTAGGGGTTTTTGTGTTTTTCCCCTTGTGCAACGTGTTTACTAGCCAGTTTCCTTAAGAAAGTCCTCCAGGAAGGCATCCCTTCCCTTAGGCAGATAGCCCTCGAGGCTTTGCGGAAATCACGTAAACCAAAACTTATATAAAAGTTATTCTGTCCTTTTTCCCGGCAGCCGCCGAGCGGTAAAGTCGCTGAACACTGGTAGTCCGTCCAACGTTCGAATCCCACAAACGGGTTGGTTTTTCACATGTGTGACGTGTATACGAGCCAGTTTCCCTTAGAAAGTCCTCCACGAAAGTATTCCTCCTCTTAAGCAGATAACCCTCGAGGCTTTACCATAATAACGTACGCTAACACACTATTTTTATCCTTACAGACAATTTGAGAAGAATATTTGGACTTCTTGCGCGTTCCTGATCGATTTATTCCAAAAGCATCGAATTTTTTCGTCTGCTTCAGTGGCCCAGAAGACGATATCTCAGCGGGTTATCCTTGTTGTTGACACATGCACCTACGCTTTTCATATAAAAGTAGCTTAATAATCGAATGATTAGCGCTTGAAGGATAAAGCAAGACCAAACAGATTACGTCAAAGTTGATAAAAAATGCATTGCTTTTATCCATCATCATAAGGCATATTTATTATATTGACCAACAAACTGAAATCTTGCCCCTTATAAAATCATTCTCAGTGCTTTTTGATTACTCGAGTACTCGGGTTAAAGAGTTTTATCTGTTAAACTCACCGTATCTCAAAAAGGCGACGGCAGGCTCTCTCATTTAGTTTAAAGAGTCGCGAGTGTTTAATGCACATGATTACTAACGGAAGCGTGCGGATGTTACATAACAAATGAAACAAACACAAAATTTTACACACACACACACATGTATATTACTTTTTATTTATTACATTTATTCATTCAAAATGACCCAGCGTAAAATTGGTCGATGATATGAGAAATAAGATTTGCACAATATGACTTTCTTGTCCGGCCTACTAAATTATACACATTTCTGTTGCACTACATTTAAACTTATATCCCAGAATTAATCTAACTTAATACTCGTATGTAGAGTCTTTTAGAATGTTTTGATGTTAATAAACTGAAGGAGGGATTCGAACTAAGAACCTCTAGAAAACGCGTCGAGTGGGCTATCAGTTGCACCACAAAGGCATACGTAGAGACTTTAGAATGTGTAGAGTCTTTTAGAATGTTTTGATATAAGGAAGCTGAAGGAGGATTCGAACCTTAGACGGGACTTGAGCTCCGGCTCTGGAGAAAAGGCTTCGAGCGTGCTTACAGTTACTCCACGTAGATAGATGGAAAGAAGGGAGAAAACGTCTTATAAATAACCAATCCCTCGAGGTAAATTGAAATAACATCAAAAATTGCAAATTCTGAAATTAAATATCCCAGCCTATCTTTGTCGTACAGGAATCAAACTTGCTGTATTTTTAATGTTTTCATGCCTAGTGTAAAATTTCCAAAATAGGAACCGGAAAACTGCATTCAAAGTTAGATTTTGCTATTTATCTAAAATAATAATTACTATTTTTGAATCTGATATTCCCAAATAATGAATATTTTCCTCATTTAAAACACTTCTATAATTGGAAGTATATGACTACCATCAACGATTACGAAATCAAAGGTCGGTTTACAAAATTTCAACGTTCTACGGCTGATTGTTTTATAGTTTTGCGAGATACATACATACGTACGTACAGACGACACGAAAAATCCCTTTTGAATCCATTTGAAAACTATTTTAGTTTCCGGTTTGGGAAAAAGAATCTTTTATTCTATCCATACTTACAGACGTCTAGCAAAAAAGTGCTCAAAATGGATTCAGGAACGGCCAGAATGGATATTTCCGTTGAAATATGATACCCGAAACTTTTCACGATTGCAATACTTTCTTTACTTCGTATATTTTGAATTAAGTGCTGTTCACGTATAAATGTGCTTTCAAACTCAGCGATTATTCTTAGTGAAAAAATTCGTAATAATGATAATGAATATATAATAATGATTGAATAATGAATAATGATATATCGCAGTGTAATTAATTAGATCCATTTATAGGTTTTCGGAGCGTTATTCATGTTCGTTGTGAATGGTAATGAAAATAAGCTGTTATTATTTTTCTTTTCAACCCTAAGACAATGCACAGAAGGGAGGACTGCTTTCGTAGAGGATTTTTTAAGGGAAACTGGGTCGTATCAACACGTTACATATGGTGAAAGCAACGAAAACGCCCATGCAGCCAACCCGGGATTCGAACCTCAGAGCGAACTACCATTGTTTAGGAACTTTATCGTTCGGCCGCTTGTGGGCCCAATATAAACTATAGGACTTCAAATAACTGAAATAATTTTAACACCGTTTTCGCAACTAATATATAATTGAAACGGCCTCTCTGGTCGTCCTGGAGGCTGCATGCGGCACGCGGACCGCCATTTTGAAATCGCTGATTTGCTCAATAAGCATCGTTGTGCATTAATTCTGTATCGTTGATAGTCTGCGCTTGTCGACAGTCCGAATCGTACTCTCGTCAATGGTGCTTTGAATACAAATAGTGAGAGCTTCGTTTCATGTTTGGTTGAGAACTCGGAATCTGAATCCTTTTTTGATACAGCTGGAATACTATACAATCTGAATCCTTTTTCTATACAGGCGGCTTCTAAATGTCGCCATTCCGTAAACACATTTTAGTTAGAAATATCCATGCTTTGTTGAGATTCAAACTGGATATGAGCCGCTGCTTTCGTTGACCAACATTCCAATCAGGCAGTTAAGAAATACCATGTAAAAGTCATAACTCAAATCTTCCATAAGTGTCAAACATTTAAATATATTTTCCTCGTAATAATAATTTTGTAGATACTTGGTTTCAGTGTGGTGCAGCCGGTATAGTATAGCCCAAAAGGGATAGTTCCGAATCGGATACTACTCGTAGTCTCGAAATTGCATTTTGAGCTGAATCACTATAAATGGCGTAACCCTTTTCAAATTGTTGCCACTAAATACTATAGCCTTGTATTATGTTTAAGGAAATTGAATAATGAAGACTCTGATGAATGTAGGTGTGGTTCTTGCATTGTGAAAAAACGACGGTATCCAGAACCGTCCAATTTTGAATAACGTAGTCCTCCCCCCAAAAATGGGGCTCCTGGAAGCCCGAATTTGGAATTTGTTTTATTATCTATTTCATATTCTGTAAAACTTTAACGAATTTTTGGTTAACAAACTCAACGATTCCAAAGCGAGCAATGAGAACACTATACGGATTAAAGCACTTTAAGCTTCAGCGTGCGAGACAGTCTGTCGAAAATTCTAAAGATATGCTGTTTTTAAATATTTTGTGATTTTGTTGTTGAATTGCGTTTTATGTGGCATAAGCACCAAGACCATGATATTTAATAAATAAAGTAAACACACAAAACGTCAATAATAATAATAATAAAAAAGGTTTTAAAGCTGTCATAGTGAAAAAACCGAACATGGACATGATAAACTGAGAAAAGATTGAAAAAAACAAAAAATTGTTTTTCATGCTAACACTTAACACTGCATCGAGAATTCTAGACGTATATACTGCTATGCTGCTTCTTAATTTTTTGTTATTTTGTTGTTGAAGTGCATATGGCATTAGTGCGAAGAAAACGATGCTAAAAAATAAAGCTAAAAAGACAAAAAAAAGGGGGATTAGTAAGAGCGAGTGTAACAGCAGACATGTAAACTGTAAAAAAAAACTTTAACCATTTCAGGCGACCGTTAAAATCTAAAACCTTTCAGATTATTTTTTTTAATTGTCTTACAGTTCTATACTATGAAAACTAAAATAGCTTTTAAAAAGATAGAAATTCCTCTGCTGCAAATTTTTTTAAACTCGAAATTATGACAAACATGTTGTTATAGAATTTCGTGATATTATGGCATATGCAGAAAAAACCGTTAATTAAGAAATGAAATAATAATAAACATGTTTAACTAGAAAACGCATTTTAAGAATATTAGACATATTGGTTATATTCCATATTTCGATTCTACGACTCAAATTATGCCTAAATATTAAATTTTGTGAAATCTGGTGAACAGCTTACAGAGAAATTTAAAAATTTATCTTGGCGCACGTTTTTCACTTTGCACCAAGAACAATTCACTTGGTGAAATTCTTAATTTATAGCAACCTATTTTCTTTTTTTCATTGTTCACGAGCCGGAAAAAAGTGCATCTTTAATTTTTTCAAATAATTTTAGCAAAGAACCGCGAATTTAAGCTTAAACTTCGAATTCTGATGACTTTACATTAAGGAGCTAAAATTTTGAGAGCTAATTTTTAAAAAATTACTCGTATGAATTTTACAAACCTTTGCGCTTTGGCATAATTTAAGTGATAGAATCGAAATATGCAAAAATATCCGTATGTTATTTCAGAAAATGACCGATTTTTGTTTCAAAATACCTATGTTATTATTTAATTATTATTATTTATTGCTACTCCAGGTATTATTCCTTGCATTAGTAGTTATATTAGCATCTTGATTAATGTGATTTAGAAAGGCGAAAAGAAAAAAATGGCGAAAAAAAGGAAGTGCGAAGAGAAAAAAATATAAGTGGCTATAGCATCCCAAAATAAAAATGATATACTCTTTTATTTCGTAAAAAGAAACATTGGAAAAAAGAACTTCAATAATACATTTTAATTTAGATTTTTTTGCTCTTCTGTTTTTTTTTTTGGTACTATTATAAATTACTAAAAAAATCATTCTAACTTCGACATGAGTTGAGATTACAATACATAAAAAGACAAACTATAAATTTAATTTACCATAATAAGTTTTACAGGTAATTTGTGTTAGCTTTTATAAAATCGTTATTCAGCTCTAAAACTGCAAATGGAGCGTATAAAATTATGTAACTTTTGTTTTACGAGAAAAAAGAAATAGTGAGTATATTTAATAGATCGAAAGAAAACCCTTCTGACAATATGACAGGATATTCAGTACTTATCACAAACTTTCAGTTTTGGGTTAATTGGTTACAAAGAAATTTGTTTTTCATATTTAGCGAATTCAGTATATTGTTAATATGCAAATCCAGTTTTAAACTGTAAAGGGAAATTTACTTTAACAATATTTCTGCTTCTACGTACGTATATATGTTCATACATACGTACGTACGTATAGACGCCACCGAAAAAACTCTTCTGAATCCATTTTAAATCAGTTTTATAATTCGTTTGGGGAAAACGAGTCCTTTACTCTGTCCTTACGTACAGATGTCATGCAAAAACAAAGTTGAATTTCATTCGATAGCGGTTAAAAAGGATATTTTGAAATATGGAACCCGGAATTTTTCGTACTCAAAATACTTCTTTTACTTCTTACAAAGAAGTAACAACTGGTTAGCAGAAACGAATGTAAGAGCAGACTGGTAGACAGCGAGATCAGCCACAGCGTAAAAACACTTAAAAAAGCCATTTGGGCGAAGTTAAAATCTGAAACCTTTCAGACGTTTTTTAAATTTTCATTTCACACTTTTTTATTTATTTTTTTACTCCTACTTCCTTTTAATTTAGACCGAAAGAGATTTATTTAGCAGTTATGTATATCTCAGGTGCACTATGCAAAATGATGTAAAAACATTAGTATATTCGATTTTACTTTCTTAGTCTTTGCATACCCACTTTGCCCCTATAAATCATTTCAATCACAGAAACTCTAGAAGGAATCGGACTTAAATCTTTTCCCCTTACATTCATCTTAAACATTTCTCTTTCGACGTTTGGCATCAAGAAGAAAAATGACTTCAGCAGCTCATTTTTTTTTCTTTGAGTCCAGAAGTATGATTTAGAAGTGCTTACGATAAAAAAACCTATAAAATGGAAAAGATTATTTTTGCTAGCCTTTTGCAAAATAATCTTCCCATTTAAAAGTTCATATGTATAAAGTCAACAGAAAAATTTGAAGTTTTCTCACAACTTTTTTAAACTTCTTGGTAAAACAACAACTTTCAAAGATATATATATTGAAATGTAAAACAATTTTTTCTGTATGCATATTGGTCAATTGTCTCACACTAAAATGTTTTTACTTGAGTTCAGATACCGGAATAAGAGAACTAAAAACCACAGCTTGGTATTAAAAATAATATTTTGGTAGGAATATTTTATTATATTATTAGAACTACAGTTAAGAAATTTTAATAATTCGATACATTTTTAAACTTCTTAATTAAAATATTTTTAAAATTATTTTTTTCCTAACACCAGAGGTTAGGCCGGAAACTCCCTTTTCATCCGTATCACTTTTAGGTCCAAAGCAGTGTGGAAAAACGACGGCATGTAGAGCCACTGAAATTTGAATTACACTTAGTTCTCCATGGGGAACCATAAGCTCCGATTTCTAATTTCGAATTTGTTTTCATTTCATATTTTGTAATTTCTTTTTAAGAAACTTAGCGATTTGAAAGCAAAAATCTATAACACTGTTCGAAATACTTTATCATACAGTTATTTTGTCTAATTCATAATCATTAACTGAATTGACCTATACTTCATCTGTTATCTTCAGGTTTATATTCATTGGTTCGTCTTTTCACACATTAACTTCGTCTAATTCCTATTGCTTACTTCGTGACGTCATCACATTTACTTCGTCTGATTCATAAGTATTAACTGAATTGACCTTTGGTTCATGTGTTGTCTACACATTTCTATTTATTGTTTCGTGCTGTCAGCATATGTTTTTAATTCATAATCATTAACTGAACTGACCCATACTGAATCTTTTATCTGCACGTTTATATTTATTGGTTTGTGTATTCATTGGCTTTAGGATTCAGAAATCGCTTGTGAATATCTGAACATTCTGAAGAGTAACCTCTATAATTTTTTAAATTTTATATACGATCTGCGTTACTCGTTTTTGACCGGGAAGCTATGATCCTGCTGGCGAAAGTAAAACTACAAGAATAAAGTATGAACATACTTAAAATTTGTTTTGATTTTTGCAATCGTCAGTGATTGCTCACTTTAAATGGACTTGTTTATGTTTTTTTGCTCCTAGCTGTTACCAGATTTCTTTCAAATTTCTATAATGGCTAAATAAAAGGGAAATTTTGACTAAGTAAACAATTAATTCATAATGTACATTTAGTCGGCTAAATATCTTTATTTTGTATAAAGAACTATTTCTACCCCTTATTAACTCTAGAAGTGCTATTAATCTCAGCATTGACATTCTATGCCCGTATCATTTTTGTGTCAGTATCACTTTAAGAAAAAGATGTTGCCACTCAATATTATCGCCGTGTATTTTTTCTAAAGAAATAATATGGCGAATATAAAAGTACGTATGGCAACAAGTAACACTGTACAGAATTCTCAGAATAGGTTGTTTTTAAGTGTTTAATGATTTTATGTAGAGTAAGTGCGACGAATAGGAAGTTTAATAAGAAAGTTAAAAGGACAAAACGTTTGCGTAGATCATCTTATTAAAAACACAGCCCTAGTATGATGAACTGAGTAAAGACTGGAAAAAAACGAAAATGTATGGTAACACTTAATACTCTCTGAAAATGCTGATGTTAAAATGCTTGTGAGTTTTCTGCTGAAATTCATGTGGCGTTAAAGCGCTGGGCAAGCGACGTTTAATAGTAGCATTGTACATTCTTTAAGATATTTTGAAGCAGGTGACGTGAAAAATGTGCAATATCCTCACCGAGACTCAAACCTTGGGCCTCTCGAATACGTGCCGAGTGGGCTACCGTTACAGTACGAAAGCATGCTGGAAGGAGGAAGAAGATATCTTATATTAAAAAGACAAAAAACGTTTGCTACAAAAGTGAATCCAAGATCAGATTGGTAAACTGTAAGCTCAGATTGAGGATAAAATACTTTACGAAACCCCTGGTGCACCTTTAAAATCTGCATCTTTATATTTTCTTTTCTTTCTTTCTCTTTATGTTTGTCCCTTTTTGTTTCTTCACATTATCTTTTCTCCGATATAAGCAACGTGCAATGTTTATTGTGATTATATAAAAAAAAATTCTTCAGCGTTTCTTGGTCATTGTTTTTGAAACGTTTTCAGAACCTTCCGACAGTAATGAAATTTGAAAATCTGAAATTATTGTTAACGTGTACCCCGAGTGAAAGCTTTACAAAATTTTACATATAAAATTTTGAGACGAGCGGTCAACTTACGTTGCCAGGATTGAGGAAGTATGTTTTAGATTTTTAGTCAAATGGGGCTTTGTTCCTGAAAAACTATTGTTTTCGTTTGGCGATTTTGCCTTGGAAACATAAAAAGTCTGAATCCCTTTTCAAACAGCTGCCACCAAATCTTGCAGCCCCGTATTGTATTTAAAGAAATTACATAACAAAGAATCTGCATAAATGTACGTATATTTCTGCTAATGTGATAAAATAACGGTAGCTAGAGTCCTCCAATTTTGAATAACGTACGTTTCCACCTGAATATGCACATCTGGAAGCCGAAATTTGGAATTTGTTATATTATCTCTTCCATATTTTGTAAAACTTTAACGAATTTTTGATAATAAACTCAAGCGATTTAAAAGCGAGCAATGGCAATACTCTATAGGAAAAAAACCTTTTTATCTAAAGCGCGCGGAACTGTGTATGGGAAATTCTAAAGATATACTCATTTTAAAATTATTTTTCGATATTGCTGTTGAACGGAATTTTATGGTTTAATTGCGAAGAACATGATATTGAATAAATAAAGGTAACACACAAAACATTAACAAACGTCCCTTTAGACGTAATTTAAAATCTGAAACTTTCAGACTTTTTTTTTCATTTTTATTTTTATTATTTATTGCGATGAAATTTCTCATTCCGACCACCTGTCGAAAACGATTATCTTTAAAATTCAGCAATATACACTCTTAGACAAAAAACAACGACGCACCACGACGCACCGAGAAGATATAAAGCAAATTGGCCACAAATTGATATGCATACAGGTTTCCACGGAAAATGCAAAATTTTGCATTTTGGCTGCCAATGAATGAATGGCTGTCTCTACAGCGCATCTGATCTGCGCAACTGGCAGGATATTTAAGAGGAAAATTACGATTTCAGGTCATAAATTCTTCACGAATTTCATTCCGTGTACTCTGGTAGACAGTAACTATGCCTCGTATACAGGTGCGCGAATGATATGCGCAGATGTCAGAATTTGAGAGAGGTCGTTTAGTTAGGCTCAGAAGCCGGCTGGCCTTACCCTAGAATAGCTAGAATA
>KK115079.1:127302-145409 GCA_000611955.2 Stegodyphus mimosarum | reverse complement strand
CTACATTTTATGCCATTTTCCTTTAGAATGTCCTCCACGAAAGCTTTCCTTCCCTCGGGGAAAACAGCTTCTGTCTGCTTTGACTTATTCAGTTGAGCAACAGCAACTATTTACGCACATCATTCTTGGTTGATACATACCATGAGGAGTTCCTGTTTCACATAAAACATTTACTTACGCAAACAATGACTGCAGGTTTGCCGCCCAATCGGTATAGTGGTTAGCAGTCGCCGACTGCAGTGCCGAAAAACCCGGGTTCGAATCTCGGAGAAGGCATGGATGGTTGTAAATGTATAGCGTGTGTGCAGCTTTGCGGCACTTCAAATATGCGTCGAGCCAAAAGTACTTTCGTGTGGTTTAGTGGAGGAGAAAATTCCTCTCGAGAGGTTGTTGGTAGAGAAAGGATGGGTAGGAGACCCTCGGCCCATCACCCCGGCGTTTTGTAAATGCATGTTCGCATAAAGATTTCGAAGAGCAAGAACTGTTAAAGACACTTTAGGAATAAATGGAAACAAAATAAGATATAATTTGCACCCAAATAATATCAGATTAACAAACGTGAAACAAAGTAATTTCATAATTAACTAAACAATTTTTATAGATGTAACCTCTTGAGTTATTTATCTTTCTTTTTCTGAACATTGTTAGCTATATTTTTCATGAATCATTATGAGTAAAACTTTATAAAAAAGATTAATTTATTAATGATTGTCGTTAATTAACTATGCAAGTTTAAAATTCTATTAAGCCTATAAGTTGCATTAATTTTCTAGTCATTTTCAATTTTTAACTGCTCATTACTTTTTCAGCAAAATTTTATTAGTCCGTTCAAAAATATGAAATATAAAAATAAAAATATTCCCCTTTCCTTCTTGTCCTCTCAAATCATTATGCGAAAATGCACTTACCGCTTTTAAAACACGAAAAACGTATTGTATGCAATGTTATCGTCAGAATTTATTTGTAGGTACTTTATTTTTTTACCACGATATTTTCGACCACGATGTTTTAAACTGCGAAGTTTTTGAATCACTTTATTTTCGACGACGATATTTTGTAACACGATAATTTAGAACTGCTATGTTTTCTCTTTGCTTTCTTTCTCCCACGAAGTTTTGTACCACGATATTTTTGTCTTGCATTGTTTTCTCCGCGACGTTTCCTTCCGCGATGTTTTTGCCTGATGTTTTCGGCCGACATCCCTATTAAGTGCTTCCACAATAAAATGGCTACCACTTCCGACCTTAGTAGTGGCTAAGCCTAAGTCGGTTAAGTGTCCGCAAATGAAAAACGAAAAATGCCTGCGAGTTTCTTCTTTTAGTAAAATGCTTAAACATCCATCTTCAACTAAGTTCTAATAATTATCTAACTTTATACACATGTAACATTAGAAGTCTCTTTATCTTTCTGAAATACGGCCCGTTGTGTCTCGTCTTCTGTGAACTGAGAAATGAAAGAATGAGGAATTTATAGAATTTGCTCTCTGAATTGACAGTTAGTAAACCATTACCGATTACGTCATTATAAATCTCGTTCCACAATGGTAAATTTCTATGAAACAAATGCGTTAAGTATAATTCAGAATAAGAAAGTTGTATAATTAACAATAGCGTCTTGCATTCTTAGGGAACATAAACTAACTAGATGTTAACAGCTGTGTAACAAATTATCCCTAAGCACGACAAAGTCTAGAGAAAGGATGTAAAAGACCCTTTATTAAATCAATTATTATTCCCAGATGACGACGACTCGTGCTGACAAAAGCCAACCCTTTTGGCTTAACTCAAAAGTTAACAAATTACTTAAAACAAAATAGAATTAAGTTAGCCTAAAGCCTTTTCATAGGCTACTTAACGTGTAGTCAGGCTCTGACTCGTAAAAGCCGGCATAAACAGTCCTAATGGCTAGAAGCGCTTAACGCCACAGACATCTACTCCGTAGTAAATCAAAGATAACAGCGTGGCCTTCAGAAATGCAGAACATGCTCTAAAGGCACTTGCTTTAAATACTAATTTCTTTCTAAACCATTTGAATACATGCTCGCTAACTCCTTTTCATTCTGTCGAGAAAGCGTGGGTTGAAGGCAAGATCAACAGGAAAGGTTGCTTTAAAATAAAGTTAACTGTTACGTAACTTAAATAGATCCCCAGAGCTTAAATATTGTTGCAATTAAAAGGAAAACAAATAAAAAATATTAATTGAAAGGATATTTATTATGGCTTAATAAGTAAACGATACAATTATTTTATTAAATTCCGAATAGTTTTGCTTGAGACGATGTCTGACGCGACTCTGTATAAGTCTGGCTGAAAGGAGCGCAGACTTTTTCAATTCCTCTCATAAAATGTCTTCTTGTATTTTCATTTGCGTCAATCTCCATTTTACAACAGACAGTTCCTGTGCTTTTTTTTAATAGTCCATTTAAGTTCTTGTAAGTTTAAGGCATTTTTCTTCTTCATAATCAGCGCTTTGAACGTCGATTGATTTTATAAGATCATCCGATTCTTCATTCGTTATTTCTCGATTACTTATTTGAGTTCTCTTTCTTCCATTTCTGAAAATCTTTCGACGCCAATTGCTTTCGTAATTGGTATGATAACTCGTGCTTTAATTTCAACCAATGTAAATCATGAATGAAAAAAATTCTAGCGTTGGATAAATTAAATTGAAGCATTTAAGATAATGAATTTTTGCGAAACAGCTTTTCTGAAAATCCGCATTCGGCAAGAGTTTACTGCAAATTGTTAAATCAATGTCTAAAAGTTTACGCAGATCGTCACATATACTTACACAGCTTACATAGGTTACATCAGATTCACAGTGGCTTTCTAATTAAATATTTTGAACCTAATTAAAGCTTTAAACATGTCATTTAAATTAACTTTCATCTCATTTCCGCTCTGCAAGCACGAATTAATAGGAATTAAATATTGAAAAGCTAAGAACATAAAAAGATTTGACTTATTATACAGAAAGGGGATGTTTGAAGTGCAAAAGCGATAATTTCAGTAGCTTGTTTCGTAGAATGTTCTTAACTGACAAACTAACGAAACATAAGCTTTTAATCCATTCAGTTGGTATGATAAATATATATATATGCATTGAAAATGAATTCATTGAATTGAATTTTATAGTAGATTCTCAATTACAGAGGAATAATTTATTAAAAAAATCTGAAAAGTTTCAGATTTTAACTGTAGCCCAAAAGGATTTGTTAAAGTTTATTTACGCTCTTGCTGAGCTCGCAGTCTACTTCGTCTGCTGTTGCACTCATTTCTGCTAACTTATCTGTTTACCTTGTAGCGACAGGCCGAGTGTGGTACCGTTTCACCACGAAGGCATGCATAAATGATAGAGAAAATACCTTATGTACTCCCTCTTTTAAAGGGTAACTGAGGATTAGGAGGCCTAGTCCCCAAATTTTGGTGATTTTTGGTGGTGAAGAATCATTATCCACCACATATTAGTTCGGGCGCCACTGAAAAGTTATTGGGATCTTTTGATGCTGAAGACGTGAAAAATGTGCAATGCCCTCGCCGGGACTCGAACCCGGACCTCTCGAATATGCGCTGAGTGTGCTACCGTTACAATACGAAGACATCAAGAAAAGGAGGTAGAAAATGCCGTATTGCTATTAACTTCAATATTAAGTATCGCTTTCTTTACATTTACACCTCTAATCTGTGATTTTTCTGTATAAAATTCAACAACAAAATCACACAATTTTATTCAATTTAGAGATATTTAGAATTATCGATGCAGTGTCAAGTGTTGGCATACATTTTTATATTGTTTTCACTCTCTTCTCAGTTCTTCCTATATGTGTTCAGTTTTCTTAATAAAATTGCTAACAGAAATTTTTTTGTCTTTTTACTATTAACGTTTCTTTGTTAACTTTATTAAATATCACGATTTTCGCGCTTACGCCCCATAAATGTTAAGTTTAGAATTTTCGATAGACAGTTTCTCGGGCTGGAGATAAAAATGTTTTATTCCGCTCAGTGTTGCCACTGCTCGCTTTGAAATCACGGAATTTATTGATGAAATATTCGTTAAAAGATTACAGAATATGAAATAGATAATAAAACAAATTTGAAATTCAAAATTCGGGCTTCTAAGTGCCCACGTTTGGGTGAACGATTATCTTATTCAAAATTGGATGGCTCTGGGTACCGTTGTGTTTTCACATGCGAAAAACGTACACACATTCAAGCAAATTCTTCATTATTTAATTTCTTTGAAAATTATACAAGGCGATAATGTTTGGTGGCAACGACTTGAAAAGTGATACGACGTTTATAGTAATTCAACGCAAAGTACAGTTTCGAAAACTAAAAGCCCATTTATGCTGTAGCTCCTTTTGGGTAATAATATCGTTCGCATGTAAAGAATAAGCATATTTATTTATTTGTTTTGTGTCTGCAACGAAAATTTCTACAATTCTGATTGTTATCAAAATTCTTTATTTATTTACATGTGCAAGCTCTGAAAGTTATAACCTTAGATTAATTTATTTCATGAAACGCATGCCAAATGTGAACGGCTTGTGGACAGTTTGCCGGATTGTTAAAAAATTTCTTATTTCTCTCGAATAGGTCAAATGTTCCAAAAATGGCTCATATTTTGGCGAGATGTAATTTTTCAGTGACCTAGCCGTAGGTGTAAAATCAGTGTTTGGCGCTCGAGCTGGGAAGCGTTTCCCATAGCAACCTGCTCAGACTTCGCGTCAACAGAAACTGCAAAATTCTATCGTTTTCCCTTGAAGACCGAAGCCTAGCCAAATATTTATATTTAGAAAGAAGCTGACCATTTGCAAATTCTATTCATAGCAGCGTTTGACCGAATTTCTGATGTTTTCTTTCAAATGTTTCGTCTGTATAATTCTTATTGCATCAGCGTTAAAAAATTACAACTTTTCCAGAAACAATAAATGCATATAATTTATATATTTATGCACAAATTATAATGCTAATATAGATACGAAAAGAGGAAATTGAAGAATGAGAAAGTACGTTTTTCGAACTGCTAGGTAGAATTGCGTAGCGCTAAGGTACTAAAGAAGAAAGCACTGCCACTATCGAATCAATGTTCTATTCGAATGCATACGGCAAAATATCTTAATTGCACTTCAGTTATTCTTTACTGTGCAGAATAAGTAGGTATATAAACAATAAAGAAAGTGCATTTATTTGGCGATAAATTAAATATATATATATGTAAGATAAAAATATGTAAATCAGCTTTAAAATTTAATTTAATAGTAGCCTTTTATTTCCTTCGTATTTTAAAAAAAATAGTAATACCATTTCCAGACTGCGTCATTAGCGTTACGCAAGCTTTGAGGAATAAATTAATCTAAAAATGGCGCAATCCAGAAATGTTGTTATTATTTTTAGAATAAGGAGGAAATAACCAAATTAAAAATGAGGAATTAAGAGGCTATTATTAAATTAAATTTTAAAGCTGATTTCCATATTTTTGTCTCACATATATTTATATACTTTTTTAAAAACAATACTAATATAGCAATTACGTGGAGATAGTATCACTTAAAATATATTTAGGTATTTTGGTGTTAATAGGGTCATTGAAATAGTTGGAAATTTTAATCGCTAATTGAAAAATTAATTTGCTTTAATTACTGGAAAATTTAATTGCTTTATGCTAATAACGCGTTAATTGATATGAAAATTTTTAGCCAGGTGATAATAAAAGGTACGCAGTAATACAGTATTTAATTGTTTATGAATCCTGTTGTTACCTTTATACAATGGAGAATAATCTGTCGCAGAAGAAAGTTCTGTGCAGTTTTCAAGGGTTTTTGATTACTTCTACACGAATATGTCCAGACAGGGCAGGTATAACATAGCATGGGATGTAGAAAGCCTTTATAACCTGTTAACAACACATAAAACTCTATTTAGAGGAATTAAGGGTGATGATTAACTTTACACGCTTTGCAAACTTATTGATAAAAACTGTAATATGTGGTCTCACATATTATATATTCCATGTCAGCGAATTTGTGGGTATCAACGCGAGGTAAGTGATTTACTTGACCATTCCAAAGAAGTTGTGAAGAGTTTCAGATTATCGCTTAGTTTCTTCTTCTAGGTGAACATTACAGTAGTTGTCTTATGATACTGATTTTATGTCGATACTGATTTTAAGTCGCGAGCGCCTGGAAATGAGTTTGTGAATGTATAAGGAATTTTATCCCTCTTTTTCGCATGCCTTCTTTGTGTAACGGTAGCATACTCTCCGCGTATGCGAGAGGTCCAGGTTCGGGTCCCGGCGAGAGCATTGCTCATTTTTCATGTTATCTGATTCAAAATAACCCAGTGACTGTACAGTGGCGTGCGAACTAAAAGGCGGTGGATAATGATCCACCAGGATTTAGCGATTGGTTCCCCTGAATCCTAGTCGTCTTTTAAAACGGGAGTATATAAGGCATTTTCTCCTTCTTTTCTGCATGCCTTCGTGGTGTAACGGTAGCACACTCGACGCGTATTCGAGGGGTCCAAGATCAAACCTCGGCGAGGGCATTGTTCATTTTTCAAGCATCAAAATACCCTAATGACTCTACAAATGTTCTAAAAAGTAGCGGAAAAGATTCTATGACTGGACTAAAAAAATCTTTTTAAGGTTCAATTATAAATTTTCAGTTGCATTTTGAACAGTGCGCGATTTATCAAATTTGCAAATTAAACAGCGGATTTTCTGTGCTGTGTTTATTTGGAAATCTAGCTGTGCAGAGTTTATGCGGTCGTTTTGGGACACCCTGTATATGTAGTTAGGGTGGAGGAAAAAGCCAAAGTTATTTTAGAAAAATTAACGAAAATAATTCTTGTATAAATGATCAGAATATTGGTAAATACCAAGTTAAATCATCACAATAGGATAAGAGTCTACTTAAATAGAGCAAATATCCCTTTTAACTACAGAAAAATACTTCCCCATTATTTTTAGGGATCTTATTTTTAAAGTAACTGTTCATGAAAAACTCATATTAATGAAAACATTTTTTCAATATTTTTTTATTTCCAGCGTTGCACATGAATGCTAATCTTAACGTTTATTTCTGTGAATATGAAATTAAGGCGCGAAAGATAACCGACGACAAGATTATCCGATAAGATTATCCTTATTCGATAGTAAATGCTCTCTTTCCGTAGAACAGCGAAGTTTATGTGGTCTCCTCACCTTGTGGCATGCAAATAACATCATTCCGAGCGATCGTAAGTGTTTTGGCAGAACGCCAGCCAAAGTTGTCTTTGATATTTTTGGACTATATATTATTCTCTGTCATTATTAAATTTCCAAAAATTTGCAAAATTGAATGAAATTTATTCTAAAATAAGTTTCAGTCACTGTAAAAGTTGCATTTTGGTGATAGTATTATCTCGGCAGTGAAACCAACAAACATGCATAGTAAAACTGCGTGCTTAACTTTCAGAGTGCTGTTTTCCAAGTAAATCGAAATGGCGACAACAAAATGCATTTATTTGCTGCTAATATAATATATTAACACACAACAGTTGAGAGTTAAAAGAAGTATTTATTGAACAAAATTTGGTATCCTGTCGGCACGGAAAACAACTGCAGAAGGCGCCGTTTAATATTATGTCTTTTGATCACAGTTGTTTAAGAACATTAACTCGAATGATAACATTCACATTTCTTTCACTTGTGTGAGTAAATAGCTTCAGCGTTTGTAATAGTCTAACCTTGTTTGTCTACTGAGCTTGAACTAAATGACAACTAGGGCAAGATTTATTAGTAGGACACTACTACTGGGAATTTTACTGGGGCATAAATGTCACGTGGTGGAAGAATTTGCTTCTGATTTAAGACACTGGAAAATTTGGTACTTAAGTGTTTACAAAACCACCTTAGCAGAAGTCGCCGAATTTTTGCAAAATGTCAAACTCTGGCGAACATGCTTATAAGAATCCTTCGGTTAAGCTACGTTGCCCTTTTTCTATTAGTTCTTTTTCTTGTATTTCAAGTTCCAGCGATGTTTAGAAACTTCTGATATTTTTTGCTTAAATTTAATTTTTAAATATGCACTTGTGGAATTGGCCGGGAATGGTAGAAACTGCGGTAAAATTTCTTCAGGAATGTAGAATTTTGCCACAAAAATTACAAAAGGAATAACGAGAAGATGCGTTTAGTAGATAGCCGATGTATCCAAGGTTTTGCAAGATGACGAGTCTCTGCCATTCTCTGATTTCCTTAAGCGAAAACAAGCTGCTGTCTACCTGGGGAGAAGAATGCAAATGTTTCATTTTTTGACTTATCACGTAATCCTTATTTAGTAATTAAGATTTATATTTTAAACTGTCAAAGTCTGTTTTCTTTTCATATGTTAATAATATTTGCTAACTTGCAATAAATATCGATTTTTGTTAAGAATATTTTTTAAAGAAGTTCGCGAAAACCATAAATTTGAACCAGATAAGTGACTTTTAACCATTTTATCATTAGGAAATCCCCCGATTACCCAAGCTCTTTGAGTTAATACGAAAGTACCAAAAAAATTCAAAGTCGAAAACTTTAAAAGATTTAAAAGAATGAATTAGAATTACTTAAAAACTAATTTTTTCCTCGCTTTCGTATTTCACTCGTTAGAAACAACATCAAACAATCTAGGAAATGTATTCGGCTAAAAGTTGCAGACTGGCATGTTAATATATCTGCGAAGATGACGATGATGTCATAATTATTAGAAATTATATTAAATTTTATACTGAAAAAAAATGCAAGATGTTCTGTAAAACATAACACTACCAACCAATGCGTGAGTTGTTAAAGTGTTATTACTCTGGCAGCTCATTTTGGCTTATAATTTCGGCGGCTGCACAGAGTAATTGGATCAATTTCGCTTGATTTGCTTATTTAAATAATTGCAAAGCACTCGAGGGCTATTTGTCTAAGGTGAGACTTACCTTTGGGGAAGGCTTATTGAGAGAATTTGCTTATACTCACGTTATGCATGGGCATAGGTACAGATAAATGTAGGGGGGACACCAGCGATGTACCATGGGTCAGCTGGTAATGCCTTACCGTACTTACTAGCCCTAAAAAATTTGCAAGCTTTTTACAAAGGAAGGTTAAGGAAATTGGAACTTTCGAAAGGAACCGGAGTTTACGTGTTACGATACATAGTGGAATCCCACCATACCCCCGCATCCCGTACTTATTAAAAATAGTGACTTAGGACATAAATCTTTTACAACATTTTTTCAATACAATTTGAAGTTCGCAAGTCAAGCTGGGAAAATCTATTTTGATGCAACAAAATTCAGATAAAGGTAATAACTAACAGATGAATGTAATGAGATAAATATAATAAATACTGGGGCACAATCTTATAGCGAACCGTAATAATAATACTAATAGTACTGAAGAGGTGTCCATGAGCTTATTACAGTTCTAAAACATCATGATACTTTATAAAGCTCACAAGCGGAATTTTTTTAACATATTTACAGAAAGAAAACATTAATTAAATTTATGAAACATAAGGAGCTTATACTTGACAAATATCTAGGTCGTAGGGAGAGAGTCATTGTATAATTGGTTTAAACTTCGGATACTGATGTTTATCTTTAAGTAGAAACTTTTAGAATACCAAGAGATTCTTTTGTAGGGCATATGACGCAAAAGGAAGAGGAAGAAACCTCCCATGCAGCCAACCCGTTTACAGGGATCAGAACCAGATACAGCTTTAGCGATTTTACCGCTCGTCCCCTGGGTGTGAAATTTCTTAATTTCTCATATGTGTAACTTAAAAAGATAATTTGTTTCTTAGAAAGTTCTCTAGGAAGACGTCTTTTCCATCTTCAGAAAATGTATGGTGCTGCCATTGAAAGGCCTTTGGAAATTGTGCTTTGCGATTGGGTAGCCAATACAAAGTGGTTTGTTATAATCCGAAATCCAATCTTAAAGTAATTCGTTCATTTTTTTATTTCCAATTTTTTAGCAATTTTCTTTAAATATAAATGGCAATTAAAGATGTTTAGAAATATACTAAAATTCGATGTATCCGTTGTAGAATCATTAGATTTTTTTCAACCAGGAGAGGTGAGAAATGTGCAGGGCCCTCGCCGGAACTCGAACCTGGGCCTCTCGAATACACGCCGAGTGTGCTACATTTACATCACAAAATCATGCTGGAAGAAGGCAGAAGATACCTTATACGTTTTTTAAATTTCATTCGGAGAATAAAATTGCTATTTTTAAGTTATAGTTTAAATTCAAGTAGCTGTTATGGTATCACAGGTGTTTATCATTGTAATTTTTCAAATACGTGTATGTGCAGATATAACATATGCTCGTGTAAAGAAAGGATATTGAAATGCAAAAATAGTATTTCTAGATTATTCAGAACCCTTAGGTTGTGTTCTTAAGATAAAAAGAAGAGGTATATATTTCCTCTTCAATAATGGGAGAATGCAAAAAAAAATGATAAAAGAAACTACGTCGTGGTCTCTTTTCTCTTCATAAAGATATCCGAGTCATGTCAAAACATCTGCTTACATGGCTATAATAGAGTTTCCTCTGTTGTTGAGGGACCATATGCAAATAAAAAGTATTCAAAGTAGTTGCAAAATATTGAAAATCATTGTCATAAAACGGAATTCGCTTCAACAAGACTGATATTAATAGCTCTTGAAATAAAAATTCCTTAACAGCAATTATAATAATAATCATTTTTAAAGCAAAAACTGTAAAGTTTTCAAAGATTATTTAACAAAAACCGAGACTAGCAAAAGAACATCATTTTCGGAAACACTTTTATTTGAATTCTATTTCTTTCGGAAATTTTTTTCACGAGAAAGTAACTTATATCTTTTGAATTTTTGGTTTATTTAACCTGAAGCTGGGAAGCGTATTTTTATTCACTTGAAACTAGATGGGACGTTTTCATGGCGTACTTTACATTTTGTTGTATGTGAACTTTACATTTTCGAAACTATATTTGCGCGTATTGAAACTAATAACAATAAACGTGTTACATCGTTATCTACGACTATAAATTTACTTTCTGGAGACTAAACCACTGAAAGAATATTTAGTTAATGTTAGAAAATATTTTTATCTGTACAATAGCTAAGGATTAAATTTGAAATACGTTTAAGAACGATAGAGATGTAAAATAAAAAAGTAAGAAAGAGCATACTGAATATTCATTAGGCAAAAAATAAAGGTGGAATAACTATCAGATAATACAATCGAGAACCGCTATAACGAGCTTTAGAGGACTGGAAGTTTGGTTTGCTATATCTGATTCGGTAAAAAACGTAGATTATCTCACAAAAATATAAGGATAGTGTTTTGATATTTGTATGAGAAAGTATAATGAAATATATTGACGAATTAACCTTTAATGTTTTCTTAAGATACGCATCGTCACAAAGGAAAGATTCAATTATTTTTGCAAAAATTATTATCCTATGTCTTCAAAGAGACGCCAATAATGCAAAACCTCCATACGGAAACCTGAACGTAAATGGCATTAATACAGAAAAAATGACTTTCAACGAGGGTAAAAAATCATCATTCTCTAAGAGACGAATCAGCTATATAACCCAAACTCATAAGATTCACTGCTTTTTCTTTCCATGAGCAGCAAAAAATTTCAAAATTTCCATCATAATACGAACCTTGACTAGGACTCTGTAAGATAACTTAGTCAAGGAATTTAAATGGAATCATGAACTCACGTTCTTTGGTTCAATAGTGAAATACATCTTGTACAAAGAACGCCATGTGGTGTCTTAAGGTTTGCTTATTTTACCTTTATTCGCTTAAATAGGGTATTATATCTACTTCTTATAATTTTTCTTTAGAACACAGAGAAAGAGTATTAACCATGAAAGAATAGCAATGTAAAGGTATTTTTCTTTACAGATGGAATATGGTACAAATGAACGCATTGTAACATCCTAAATGCAGAACATTTTAAGAGTTAGTAACTATTTCCATAAGACTTGCAGAAATTCAGGAAAAAAGTAACAAAACTGCTTAAAGGTTTCAATCGAAGATATTCATATAATTCCTTACATACAATCTTTACACTTAATTCATAGTTTTATACATTTACTTCACACTGTTTTAGTTCATGTAGTTAAATTTGTTTAGTTCGTATAGTTTACTTAGCTCATATACTTTAGTTTTTTTTAGTTCATGTAGTTTATTTGGTTTGTAGGTTTTAACTCTTTAAATCTTAGTTCTAGCTTCAAACCCCACGAACACTTTACAAGTGAATAATCGCTTAAGTGTGAACAGAACACGCAAGACTTCAGAAGGGTTTAAAACCCTTTATTATTCAGTTTATTTACAATCAGTTCCAACTTGGAACTTTACAATAAAGCCGCCACTCGGGCTTAAATACTAATAAATTGAACTAAAACTAGCTCAACTAAAGCTCTTAAATAAATATAGCCGAAGCTATCAAAATCTAACTAGTTGGCCCCTAAGTATTAATTGAATCAGCGAAGCCTAGCAAGGGCCTAGATATGGCCGAGCGTAGTAACAGCTAAGAGAGATGTGGCCAGAAGGCAAAAGTGCGCTAGTCAGGAAATCAAACTCTCTCTCTTGAAGTCAATTAAGTCACGACTTAAATAGTACTCATTCTCATTTGAATTATCTGCGTTTCTGAGTTCACATTCTGGCAGGAAATTGTAAGCTGAAATTAGAATAAGGTAGGAAAGATACAAAACTTAAAATAACTGTTAGAAAACGTATAATAAACCTTACAGGTTCATTTAATTTCAGTTCAATTTAGTTCGTAAAGTTTTAGTTTATTTAGTCCATCTAGTTTAGTTTATAAACTTTCTTACGTTTAGTTCATGTAGTTTCCTATTTTTAGTTCTTATAGTTTCATAATTTTAGTTCAAGTAGTTTTTTGGATTTTCATATTTTACCTCATATAATTCATTATATCCGATTTTCATACTTTTGGAAGTTTGCTATACTTGTATAATATTAAGTATATAACAAATAGGATTAACCAAAATGTTCTTTCTTTATATTCGAGGGTTTGTTTTAGAGGAATTTGACTGTCGGCACTCAACCTTCGCTGTAACGTAACTGTAAAAATGTTAAGAGTTACAAGGCTGTAAATATATATGTATACATAAGAAAGAACACAAGCGCTTTAGAGAATTCGTTTCCAGTTGCGAGCTAGATTTGCTAACCGCTTACAGCATCATATGGACACGTCAGGTGAGAGGAATGCAGTAATATCTTACGTAACGACCACTCTTTCAAAAGACTATTAAATTTCAGCGACAATTCGCAGAAGATTCCCAACAGATCAAACTGTATTAAATGCATTTTCTCTCTAATTGCCACTCATTATTTCATCCTTTCCCTGTTTAATGGGAGAGGACTTTATAACGAGGCTTAATTGTTGTACACAACAGTGAAGACAACTTCAGCGTTAATCGTCGATATAGTTGCTTTAGACTAAGTTGTTTAACCTTTTGATCTTTCCAAATGAAAACGAATTTCGACAGATGCCTCATTTCCCTTTCTTTTTTTAATTGCTAAATTAATGAAGGTAAGCGCTCGTTGAATACATTCGGAGACTAAATGACGTCTAACGTGGATAACGCTTATTGGCTTTCTGAAGACGTGGATAATGCCTATTGGATTTCTGAAATGTTCTGAGACTTTATATCTGAAATGTGCTCCAAGCAATCATTAAATTTTATTAATTTTCATTGCTTGTATTTTACATGCCAATTGTGCTCGTTGACAGTCACATGTTCAATTTAGTAACTCTAATTACTTATGCAAGAAGTTTTCACTCACTTCCAGCCCATCCCTCCAAAAATAATAAGTAAATAAATGTATGAAAGCTTTAAACCAAAGGTTCTCAACTAGGGGAGAATTTCATAGTTTCAAGAGAGGAATGCGGTCAGCTTTTTATATCTGTTAAGTACTATTTAGTTTTAGTGTATGAATATAAAAAAAGTACTTTTCTTTTAAAAAAAGTATAAAGTTTTAGTATCAATGAACATTGCCTATACTTTTTAAAGTTATAAAATATATTAAAAATAATCCAAATTTAAATAAGCGTGCATGTATTTTTAAAGTTTGGGAGAGGAAAAGGGATGATCGTCTAGCAAAAGTGAAAGGGGTGTGTGTATGGGCAAAGCAGAATTTTTGTAAAACCAGTACTTACTAAAGTAAAATGCCAGTATTTTAGATATTAGCTATAAATAATATACATGTGTTTCATTAAAGAGTTTATTTAACTTATTGGGCATCTCCTGTTATTTGAAATGCGTATTTCTTTCATCGATATGGTAGTACAAACGTCAATAATTTTCCGTCTCATTTCTGGTCCAATCTCCCCTTTAAATGGATAGTGAACTAAAAATTATTTTAGGATGTTTACAAAATTATAACTATTTTATAAAAAACGAAAAGGAAGAAAACAGGCTAACAAATTCAAACTTAATTAAGTTCGTCGTAAATTTCGACAAAAACATTTATGAAAAGCAAATGAAAACCTAACCAGAGAAATTCATTGAAGATTTTGTTAATAAACCGATCCCTAGAAGCAAGTTTAAAAATGACATCAAAAATTGCAAATTTTGAAATAAAATACCCCAGTCAATATTCACTATCCGGGAGTTGTATTTCTTGTATTTTATTTTTCCTAAACAATAAAAATTTCCAAATATAAGTATAGGAACCGAGAGACCATATTAAAAGTTAGATTTTGTTATTTCCCCAAAAGCAATTTTTTTATTAAATTTGACGTTGCCAAATCATTAATGATTTCGTCATTTGAAACGCATCTGTATTTTTGCTGCCCTTCATTTAAACTTCATTCCTCAAATTATTCCAATTAATTAACCAATCCCTCAAGGCAAGTTAAAAAATAACATCAAAAACTGCAAATTTTGAAATTGTTGTTGCTCATGCTCACTTGTCTGACAGTGTCAGCCCAAGCCCCCGAAAATTCTCGTGTCAAGGAGCGCTAGATTACGCCTGTCGTTGGCCACAGCCTTGAGCACCTAGCAGGTGATAGTACGATCTGGCTCAGTTCCGCTCCCAATTTTGATGGAAAGCACCCCGGGGGAACGGATCCGAGGGTCTCCCACCCCTCTCCCCTTACACCAAACGACATGAAAGGACTTTCGGCTCTTCGCATATTTGGTGCCGCCATGCCGCACCGACACTGTACATTTACAAACATCCATGCCTTCTCCGGGATTCGAACCCAAGCCCTTCGGCACGGCAGTCAGCGACACTAACCACTATACCGGTTGGGCGGTAGATTTTGAAATTAAATATCCCTATCAGTTTCGTGATTTAAAGCACTTCTATAACTGGAAGTATTATGACGACGGCCAACGATTGCAAAATAAAGGCGAAGTAAGCATTCTGAAGCCGAGTGAGAGGTACGTTTATATATATGTATATATGTATATATATATATATATATATATACATATATACATGTATACGTTTGGTAGTCGAATGGAATAAAAACGCGAGGTACACAGCGGGATATTATAGCAGACCCCTATACAAAATTTCAACTTCTTACGGGTACCAATTTCGAGTTATGCGAGATACATACATGTGTGCCTAAGTACGTTACAGACGTCACGAAACAAAGTCCCTTCTGAATCCACTTAAAATCCATTTTACAGTATATTTTTGGAAAAAGAGCCATTTACTTTGTTCATATGTATAGACACCACACACACAAAAAATTAAATTCCTGTACCTTTTCTTTTTTAATCTTTTTTGTACTATTTCTTTTACGGAAATAAACTAATACTTCTTTATAAAAGAGTTTAACTAAAGAGTGACTTTAACATTTAGGAACATAAGTTTAAAATTCTATTAGCAGCTATGCGTAGCATTAAATTTTATTAATTTTCAGATTTTTAATGCTTAAATTCCCTTCTTGCCTTTTCGTTAAAAACTGATTAGTTCATACAAAAATGTGGAAGATTAAGAGAAAATATTGCTTACATCTTTTGAAGCTCCCAAAACTTTACGCAAAAATTCCCTTAAAATTTTTATAATCAGAAAAGCATGTCTGCGATGTTGTCAGCATCGATTGTAATGTTTTCTCCTAGCTTTCTTTTCTTCCATGATGTTTTGTACAGCGATGTTTTCCCTTGCGTTTTTTCCACCCCGACGTTTTCGTCCGGGATGTTTTCGGTGAACGTCAATATTATGAACCATGGTCTTTACAAAGTAGAAATGATGCTGTTTAAAGCTACTTTCATTTTTCAAGAAAAAATCCTTTAGAAGATTAAAATCAGTCCTTGGCTATTTAGAGAGAAATAAATTAGAATAATTTTAGGAGCTGTCCTAGATTAACGTTTTGCTTCATTTAAGAAATGAATATGGTTTGACTCCTCACAGAACATTTTTAGCCATTTATCTAATTACTCGCTGCTAATTTGTTTCCCTCATTTAGGAACCTGATATATTTTTTCTAGCTAGCTGCGAAACTTTGTACTTCAAGTTATATACCAGGTGACCCAAAAATCCGTTAACATTTAAAAATTCAATAATTCACCGACTAATGTAGATATAGTAGAAAACTGACACACAAGCTTGAGATTTTATAAGGTTTTTATTGAAAGCAAAAAACGTGCTTAAAACAGTCAACAGACGGTGCTTCTTATTATGACAAAGGCATTAATTAGCATAACAATTGATTTTTAGCAAAGACTATGTTCTTTACAAAAAATGCTTAAGATGTCGACCGTCATTCATCAATAATACCTGTAGTGGAAGGACAATGCTGTGCACAGCACGCTACAACATATCTGTACAACATATCTGTAGGTATGATGAGAAATTGCTATCGGATATTGTCTTTTAGCATCCGTATTGAGGTCGGACGATCATGGTAGATTTGAGATTTCAGGTAACCGCAAAACCGATACTCACACGAATTGAGATCTGGGGATTTCAGAGGCCAAGCATGACAAACGTGTGAAGCATCTTCCTACGTGTAGCAATATGGGGTGAAGCGCCACCTTGCATAACATTCATGACTTCCAACAGGTGTTTGTCAGTCAGACTAAAAATGACGTGACTGTGTAACATATCAGTGTAACTTGCACTCTACACACTCACAGTTTGAATAGCAGAACCACGCATTTCCTCGAAGAAAGAGGGTCCGGTCACGGTTGATATGATAAATCCGCATCACACAGTGACCAACACCCGGAGGCCAGGATAGAAAAGTGACAAAGTCATGAAGGGACCGATTCCATCTTTCACTTCATACACGATTCTCCTGCGGCATCACTGACATTTTGCTGCCCAGCGCCATATGTCAGCCTTTTTTTGCTTTCAATAAAACCCCATATCATTTCAAGCATTTGTATCAATTTTTACCTTTCTACCTACATTATTCCGCGAAGTTTTGAGTTTTCAAATGTTAACGGACTTTTGGGTCACCCTATACTTAATAAAATTCTTTCGCTTTGAAATTGAAAGAACACTTTTTGTATTAAGAGTAGAAAATTAATGTGTGATGCCAACGATTTAGTAAATGCTCCCTTTAAAAAAGTGTAAAAGATCTTTGTGTTAAATATTAACGTATTTAAACTTCCCTAATGTTTAATAAAGCAAAAAAAATCTGAATATTTGGTTATTTAAAAAAAAGTATGCATCAAAGAACTCAGTCCGAGAACATCCTAAGCAAAAATTCAGAATTTCACAGAACATTGAATTCTAACGGGGGAAGTTCCTTGTTTGTTCCCCATGAAACAAAAAACATTAAATCAGAAACTACGTTTCCAAAAGTGCTATGTATAATCTAAGAGTTGAATAAATTCAGAAGTTTAGGAAAGAACATTTGACCGAAGAAAGAACTTACTTCGGAGTAAATCATCTGGCAGAAAAACATTAAATCGTAAATTTTTTTGTACATCTAAAATGTTCAGTAATTTCTAACCCTGTCCTTCTGACTTAGTTACATATTCATATTGAATACATCTTTCGTGCAAAGTTGTCTGGGAACGGTTTGAAGTGTTCATAAAAAAGGCTAGTCAAAAAAGAAAGGAACGATCAATTCTTTGGAATACGAACTTCTTTCAAACGGTTTA
>KK115079.1:55229-127270 GCA_000611955.2 Stegodyphus mimosarum | reverse complement strand
GAACCGTGAAATCGATTCTTTTGCGGAAGAATTTGCAGCCTTTTTTTAAAATGATTCAAGAAAGAGACAGGAGATTATATTTTCTCTCACCTTCTGCAGACAAGGTTTACCCGATTATTTTCAGCTGTAAAAAGCATGCGAACTGTAATCCGAAGGAAAATATGTTGTTCACAATGTATGAATTCATTTCAAATTTTTGAGAAATTCAAAGCTGTTCAAAAAGACCGAGTGTCTTTTCAAATGGCGTTTAGTTTTGAAATGAACAAGCATAAAATGATGAGGAATATATGAAATGGAAGTAATATTGTCTAATTTACAAGTGTTCTACACAGGCTTTTCGTATACATTTTAGACGACTTTGCTTTGCTATAAAAATCAGGTGCTTGGAGTTTTGTTTTAACTGGAACTATATTTTTATTTAGTTATAAATTATTGTCAGTTATCTGACAGTTAGTTTTCATGCAAAATGGCGCTTTTAAAGAAGCAATGGATGGGAGGTTATGTTTGTGCTCATTCCGAAAACATTAGTCGTACCTAGTTATTAAAAAACGCTGCTAAAGCCATGGATTTTCGATATCTAAAGCTACGATAGGAAATATTGTCAACAAGAAAGAGAAAAAATTCCAGAGTGTGGTTTCAAGTGGAAAAATTGTTCCAAATATATACCCAAGTCAAAAACGGAATGTTTTGAATGTTGCAAAGCGAAGAACTTTATGTTAAAATAAAATCCGCCAATTCAAAGAACAGTTGAAAAATCATTAAAATTCTCAGCGTCAACTGTAAACGAAGTAATTAATGCTGATTTGAATCTTAAAAGGAGAAAAGACATAATGTGCATCGTCTGTCTCCACGACATATCGCCGAGCGCAGATCGCGCTGTAAAATTCTCAATGAGAAACATTATTCAGATAAAAATGGAAAGATGTTATTATGGTAGATGAATCTGGGTATATTTTAATGATTGCAATAAACGATCCATTGATTATCATCAAAAAGGAGAAAAAATTTTAAAATATGGTTCAAAGAATTTAGGATTTTCAAAGAGGTTTATGATTGTTGTTAGTTTTTCGTATTACGGGAAATAAAAAATAAACAGAATGACGAAAAATGCTAAGATCAACTTCACATGTTATCAGGAACATACTTTATACTCAATTATCAAATATCAATGACTTCTCTTAACCAACAATGCCTTAAAATGCCTCTTTCGATACTAGAAAAGCTTTATTGTCTTTGAAGTTATATCGTCATAAGATAATGAAGAATAAGAGCTATGAAATAGGGCATTAAAAACACAAATTCTTCTATACAAGCAATGAAAATCGTCTGAAATGTGTGAACAGCCTCTGTATAAGAGAAAGAATTTTTAATGTGAAACGTCCCTAGAAAATCTAATTCACCAATGGAATATGTTTTTTTAATAATTTTGGCTGCAGAAAAATTGAAAGTGTGATTTTTGGACCAACAATGCTGGGCAACAGAGGGCTTCTGTGTTTCCCTTTTCGCAACATATGCTTCACAATGTTTAACGCGAAAGTTTTAGGCTCTCTTAGTTTGAACAATGTAAAGTTTTTTATGCTTGATCTTTGTCTTTTCATATACACCGTAAAAATATGTAAACGAAAGAATAAATATGAGATTGTTTGAAAATAGAAGAATATAGATTAGCTTTATCCCTTGTTGTTGCTAATGTTCACTTGTCTGACCTATAGTCAGTCCAAGCCTACGAAGATCCTCGGGGAGGAGCGCAAGTTCACGCTTGTTTTTGGCAACAGCCCTGAGCACCTAACAAGTGAGAGTGCGATATAGCTTAGTAACCCCCTCAATTTTGATGGAGAGCGCCTCGGAGGGACGAGTCCGAGGATCTCCCACCCCTCTTCCCCTACCAACAGCCTCTCGAGAGGACTTCCGGCTCGCCACATATTTAAAGTGATCCACATGCCGCATGGACACTATACATTTACATTTTCCGTGAATTCTTCGGGATTCGATCCCGGGCCCTTCGGTACAGCAGTCAGCTATGTTAACTGGTATACCTGTTGGGCGGCTGAGATTTATGCAGAAATACAGATAGTAGATAGATTATATTTATACTCTAGAGATCCAGATGTTCCATCCTGACACAGTATTTGATCTGCATATTGAGGAAGAGATTTTTAAGTTCTTGGGCATTAAATAGGTCATCAGATCACCGTGCTAATATAAACCCCGTCAGGGTGGACTCCTTTGGGATAGTGTTTCGAAATCTTATATAGACTGTGAACTTCCTCTTGTTTTGAAGGTCAAGTGTTATGTATCGTTATGTAGAAGTAAAGGGACCACCTAATATTTACCTTAGGTGAGTAGGTATTAACCCCACACACTAACTAGAAAACCAACAGCATTCCGGCAACACTCCTCGAGTCGTGATGAAATTGTGACTCCAGCCACTACAAGCTGACTACAAATTCTGCCACAGCTGGCGGCATCAACGCCTATCCTATCTTTCAGCGCTATTAGCACAAGTAGAATGGATCATATTATATGATATACATTGCATATACATAGTTGTACAGGTGCATGTTTCAAGATGTCATCTACTGTAGTGGGTACAGGCAACATGTTTCAGGACATTACATATTGAAGAAGATACAGGCGTGATGTTCCCACTTTACAAATCATTTTTGCAAACAAGATCTGTATACGTCAGTGCTTACTATCAGAATTAAGTTAGAACTATGAAATTGCTTAGAAAGCTTACATTTAAATATTGTTGTACAGTTGTGCTGATGCTTTAGCAAATCAATTACAAAATTTTATCCAGATGGGAAAAACATTTCTAGATTGGTATGAATTACACAAATAAAATTAACACAGACAAGAAAGGGGCACTCTTCTTTATATCAATTGAACGAATCCAACTAGTGTAATTCCACTCTTCCAGATACTCAGTAACTGAAATGAGTATATATTTATTGCTTTTCAATCGCGTAGTTTTTTAATTAATAACTGAATAAATTTAAAAGAAAAATGAAATAATTTACGTCTTGCTAAATGATAACATACTTAAAAATATTTTAATCTGTGCAATGGCAACAGTTTGGCGGACAAATATATTGAAAGAGAAATATATTGCGTTTCGCTGAATGGCCGCACATTTATTTTATATTGTCGATAGTTCTGATTCAATTTGAAACATAAATATTTACGCTTTGCGGTGTGGCAATACAAGGCTTTTAAATTGAACATTTTTAATCAGAAGTTCGTGAAATTAGCGTAACATGTATCATATAAGAAGTGCGGGCATTTTTTAGAAATCTTATATAGGCAGTCATTGTTTTCTCGATTTGAAGGTTAAGTGGGCCAAATTTCATCAAGATCGAAATAAAACTATAGATTTCGGGAAAAATAAACAAACGAACATCATTCTTTATGTAAATAGAAGATATGAGTGAGGACCAGAAAGGAGTTTCGTCTGGGTTTCTTTGCTACTACTAAATAGTTTAGTCAAACGTTTCTGTTGTATTTTTATCTGATCTTGCTTTAAGTCTTAAATCAAGATATAAATCTAGTTCGCATATTAATATTTGAAATTTGAATTAGTAAATTTATCTGCTCTGATAATTCGTCGCAGTCATAGAAAATTTCAGGCGAGATATTTTGGACTTTGAAAATAAGAACATGTAAGCTACATTATTATACGAATTACATTAATAAAGACTAATAGTTCTTCCGAAGGACAGAACCAGAGTAATATCCATTCTGAAATGACGTGAGTAATGATGCTTTGCTATCCAGTGGAATAATCAAGATACTGGGAGAAAAATGGTTCTCCTTGTCTAAAAGGATGTTACGTATTAAAGGAAATTTTGTACATACTGCGCATTTTATCACATAAAACTCACAGTAAACTAATACATTTATACGTAGAATTCTCAATTTAACTTTTAGCATGTCTTACATTTATTGAGATACTCTAAAACTGAAATAAAAGCTGATAAATAAAACGCAAATATGCGTTTTCGTTTGACAGCATTTACAGAGATGTTTGATGCAAATTAAAGATATGAGAATTACAGCATACCTTCTTATAGAGATCGACTGGAGATTAGGGGACCCAATTGCCAAATCCTGGTGGTGAAAAATTATACACTACCACCTTTATAGTTCGAGCGCCACTGTAAAGTCATTAGGTAATTTTAATGTGGAGAGGTGAAAAATGAGCAAAACCCTCGCCGGGACTCTCACCTGGACCTGTCGAATACGCGCCGAGTGTGCTACCGTTACACAACGAAGGCAGCCAGAAAGGAAGGAAAAAATACCTTATAAGGTATTTGTTTGACATCTTATCCTCAACAAATGATAAAAGTTTCACAGTTCAGTATTTTATTCCAAAATGCTTACGTATAAATGTTATATTAAATGCGGTGAATAGTTTTTTGTTATGTGCTTATGTTTATGTTTTAAATAATTATCCTTTTACTGAGGTGATACAAATTCTTTCTTTTATCATTTGATTTTAGGGTTTATATTCAGGTTTCATTAAAATATATACTATGTAGTTATTTTGCTATTAAAAAGCAGAAGTTTATCCGATTAGAAAAAAAAATTTGAAAGATAAAGTATTATAAATTGTCAGAATTATGCTGTTTTAGCAACTCAGCGCCTGCTGAGGAAATGTTACTTTAGAAATTGTTAATTATTGACTTCCATCGGATTGAGATTAACATAAGAAAATGTATTTTGAATCTGTTAATGAAACAGTAATGTAAGAGAAAAAGCATCTAATAACCAGAATTTAACAGTCCTCAAAATTTAGCCACTCTTTAATTTCGAAAAGAATCTTTTGAGACATTTTTCCCAGCCATATATTTACTCAGCGTTTCATACCCTATAATTAGTGTTTTCCTTTATTAGACATTTTAGAGTAGTTATCATAATAATTATCGTTTACGTTTTTAGAATACGCGCAAATTTGCATGAAAGTTCATTAAATGCTATGAAATATGAAAAGGGTATTTACCATATTCCCCCTTTTTTACTATATTATTTTTTCTTTCGAAAGTCTAGAGAAAAAAAGGGCGAGAATAATTTAATTTTCGAAGGACGGGTTTACAGAAAGAACATAACAAATGAGGAGTAGTTGTGGATTATTTTCAAAATCACAAAGTTGCTATTATAATATTATTTCTTTAAACTTATATTATTATAAGAATACAAATTAATATTACTGTTACGATACCTAATAAGATACCTTCGTTTTGTCCGTTATTATTGCTGTCTGTGATACTCCTTAGGCTTCATAATATCCGTAGATAATTAAAGTAAGTGAATGTGCATCTGACTCGACAAAATCGTAGACTAATTATCAGTTCGTGTTCACTTACATTTGATAGGTTGGTTCTTGTATTAGACTGGCATAAAGTTAAAAAATTAGAAGGGGAAGATTCAACGTGAGTTTCTCTGGTTGTTGCAAGAGTAACGCTCTCTAATAAGATAGCTTTGTTTCGCCGTTATTATTGCTATCTGTGATAGTCCTTAGGCCTCATACAATTATTAGAGTAGCTGAATGTGAAGCTGACTCGACAAAACCGTAGACAAGCCATCAGTTCGTGTTTGCTTAATTTCGATGGGTCGGGTTTTGTATTAAGCTGGTAAAAAGTTAAAAAATTAAAAGAGAAAGGTTCAACGTGACCTTCGCAGGTAGTTGAAAGAGTTTTTTAGTAAGACTAAAACAATAACTACATGAATGAATCCATTTTGAAGTAGGGCAGCTTGTTCTCTGAACGCTTTGAAGAAGAGGAAAAATGCACAATATTTTTAAAATTTTCAAGAGCTGGATGTAAAAAGATAGGAAAGAAAATACGCGAAGGAATTAATTACCAAAAGGCCACGAAGGCTACTTGTTGAAAGAATTTCTATCAAATGTTTTCTATATTTATGCAACACATACTTAAAGTCCCGAGAAATATGTTATCTTTTTTCAAATTCGAGGTCCCATTTTATTCTTAAATCTGAAGGTTTCATTTATCCAGAAAAGAACATAATATTTGATCACATCCGTCTGAGTATTGTCTGCGAATGTTAAATCTTCAGAACTATCATAAATTGGGGATGGAGTATGAAGAAAAAATTCCTCATCTAATATCATCTCATTTTCGGTACTCACAAAAACTGTCTACAAATCCAGTGTTACTCTCCTCTGCAAGCTATCATTACTTGCATCTGTACATTATTCAAATGCTTACAAGGAATACATTACCATTAGCTTTATTACCAAAAACCGACAATAAAGTTATGTTTCGTATAGTTTAACTATAGTTTACCTAGACGCCCAACGGGGTTAGTGGTTAATGACCCTGACTGTCATACCTAAGTGCCCGGTATCGAATCCCGGAGAATCCGTGAATGTTTGTAAATTGTATAGCGTCTGTGCGGCATGAGGCAATCTAAATATGCAGCGAGCCCGAAGTCCTCTCGAGAAGATGTGCTAGGGGAAGAGTTGTGGGATATCCTCGGAGCCTTTATCTCCAGATTCATGCATATGCGGCTCAGCAGGTAACGTCTATAACTACATGTTCGATAGCGAAATCACCAAAAGACGTACATTTCCGGCCGTATACAGCTGAAAATGCTCGGGGATGGTTGGAACAACTAAAAAAATGTAAGCTACTGGGAAACAAACTTAAAACTCTCATAGACTATTGGCAATGAGCTGAGAAAATCTAAATGCAATATAGACTAAAAACGTGCTCTCAGCACAGATCTAGCACCTGAGTGGTGTTATAATGAACTTAGTATTTTATAGTCCCATCTTCAAGGGTTCTGTACCAGTAACCGGTACAAAATTCCAAGCAGATGCAAAACCGTGCTCTGTATGTAAGTGAACCGCACATGTTTTGCAATGAACACATAAATTTCGAGCTCTACACACTGATTTGTATTTCTCAGAGTTACCTTTAGTTATCAATAAGACAGTTCGGTCTATATATAAGCGAACTGTAAATAAATGAATAAGACAAGTAACTACTACAAATGTCACAAGCCAATATTATATAGGAGCTCTGCAAATATGTGACAGCACATATGATGTAATATAGTCAGTATAATGCATCTGAATAACTTCTTATTTCTAAATTACCGCTAACTCCGAGAGTAAATGTTCTCAGTAAACTCAAAATCGCGATGCATAACATGCTGCTAAAATCCTCATTCAGCACAGCCAAAGTCTTTTCAGAAATCTCTTAATAATCACAGGTCACAAGTATCCAACTTTCGAAGTAACTTTCCAAATTCCACTACAATTATTAATATTCCACAAGGATTTTTAGCTGGGCCTAGTGACATCAGCATACGCCACCAATTGGGTACAAATGCTGATAGTCATCCAACAGGCGGTACAGCAACTAAACTGGTGGTAAGTAAGGGTGCTTCAAAATTGGGGCCGGAAATTAGCAAAGCCATACTGTCACTTGTATGGTTATCAAGGATTGTGCCACCGACACCCTTAATCGTGACTCACCGCCACGATGAACTTTGCAGACTTGCTCTGATATCAGAGAAGAGAAATTAATTACAAAACAACAACAACAGTTTATCTAAGTACTTTAATGTTTACATTTACCGTGAAAGGCCAGGGCAAAAGTAAACGTACCATGTACATGACAAAAAGTATTTGCAAAAATAATATATGGATTGATATCCATCTGTGAACTGTAAAATTATACAAACAACTTAATTAGAGATGAGGAAGAAATTTTTATTCTTGTAGAAACACTCTTTTTTCACCTTACCTTATAAGGTATTTCTCCCGCCTTCTTCGCATGCCTTCGTGGTGTAGTGGTCTGCATGCTCGACGCGTAACCGAGAGGTCCGTGGTTCGATTCCTGGCGAAGGCGTTGCTCATTTTTTCATGTCTGCTGCTCCGTAATAACCTAATGTCTCTACAACCTCCTTTCGACGTCTCTCATTAATTCTGCATCGGAGCACTTTAGTGTCTCTAGCGCAGTGGGCAGCGAATTCCATTTAAGGATCCCCGTTGCCATCACGATATGGAAATTATTAAATAAAACACCATATCCTATTTGCGGGACAGAGAATGGAAAAGAGTGACAGAAGATTAATTAGATTCCACCGGAGGGGGGAAACATAAAAATTCGTCTCTGTGCTTTCGAATTATTCCACGTATGATGAATTTATTTTTCAATCACTCTCTTCCCTCTTCACTGCCATGCTTGTCATGATTATGAGTTCACGAGATTGGTTAATGTGATTTGTTTCGAAATATCTAATTAAAGGCGATTCATTATTTTGAGGTCGGCGTGCGTAATTGCTTACCTTGTTTGAGACAGCGAACGGAAAATAGGAAATGAAGTGCTTTGTCAGGAATAACAAAGTCAGTAGTACTCGACATAGATTTGCACTATCTACGCATCGGCGTTTCTCTCTGATTAGGATTAAGAACAGTTAACATAATTAAGGATAATCTTTCCGAAATATTTTGAAAGGATTATGTAATAACTATATTGTTATTTTCCTTCATTCTTCTTCTCCCATCGTTTTACAAAGATGTTATCAGAGTTTATTTATTTCTTTATTTTTAACTGAAAGCCAGTGTTATTTATAATTTTCACAACATGAAAGATTCACGTTTCTTGCTAGCAAAAAATTTACTTATAAGTGACTGAAAAGCTAATATCCCTTCACTTATATAAGATGAGTTTTTAAAGATAAATCTATGCTCTTGCGGTAAAATTTTTGGGCATTCTGTGGTTGAATCTGTCAGTATGGTCTCCGTTTAGAAACATGCGTTACCAGAATTGTATAAAAGTAGTCGTCATAAAAGATGTGAGTGTTCTGTCAGAGTAATTTTAGAAAATTTTATACTTCCTAATAATGCTCTGATACCTTTCGAAGCCAGTGCCTTTCTTTTTATTTTTATTTAAGTATCAATTTCATTGTAGCCTTCAGAAGATTTAATCTTTAGTGTGTTGCGTCCTGCTTTGTTCACTGGAAAATCGCGTGCGGATGGAAAAACAATGGAGCTATATTTTTTAGACCAATAATTTTTTTTGTAGTCAAAATAACTTAACATAATGAGGTTTACAACTTATTATAAAAGAATCACTTTCATTGTTAGTCCAAAGGGATTTAGTCCCGAAGGACTATTACTTTCGTTTTGCGATTTTGCGTCGAATCATTAAAACGTTGAATCACTTTTCAAATTGTTGCCACTAAATGTTATCGCTCTGCATTAAAGTTTAAAAAATGAAAAATCTGCATAAATGTATGCATGTTATTATTATTATTATTTTTTGTAAAATCAATTTACTTTTCTCCCTAGGTATGTATAATATATGTAGATTGTTTAAAAATAAAAAAAAGGATAACAATTCTTTATTATAACATAATTATCATAATTAAGTGTATAACTATAATAAACATTTATTATCGTGAAATTGTTATAGCTAATTATTTAAAAATTTCTTTTTTTAATATGTATCAACAAACATACATTTTGGCTCGGAGAGTATAAAAAAGTACATAATAATTATTAATTATAGTGTAATTATAATAATTATTATATTAGAATTCACTATAATGATAGCTTAATAACGAAAATTATATAAAAAAATACAATAATTAAATAATTATGATAGCAATTATTTTACAGTAAAAGCAATTTATTACACTATGTATATACAGCAAAATTAAGTTTTGAAAACTCTCTTATTTTTAGCAATATATAAATAAATGAATAAATGTTCAAAATTAAACTTAATGTAATTAAACAGTTAATTGCAAATGACCGGCTTATTAGATTACTTACAATGAAGATCAATAGGGGAAAATATGAACGCAAAAAAATTTCCTACTATATGTTTCATGTCCGTCTTCCCTATTTCGTAAATAAACCAGTCCGAATGGCGCATGCGTCTTTGTGTTCTTAGTCGCTACTCTCGCGATTGAACTATACCAGAAAGGATGACGGGAAAACGTTCTTCTTACGAGGGTGAAATCTTGCAGTGGAATTTTAGAACATTAGATATAAAAAGACGATAAAATAATTAATGAATTTACTTCTTTAATAGTTAGAAACAGAGGTTTTGTAATCTAAACGTAAAAATAAATTACGTTGAATAAACTACTGGTAAATATTATACTTTCATTATATTGTATATATCTCATGTTATGTTCTGTAGAATGTCAAATAGTATTGAATTTCATATTCTCTTTAACTAAAAAGAATGAAATGGGAATAAAAAATAGCATAGAGTAGCGCGAGACATTTATCGAAACATTTTTTATTCGATTAAGTCGTACAAAACTACTTTAATTATAAAGAAAACGCTCAACAATAACTTGGGCGGAGGAAATGTATTTTAGATTTCGAGAGATAATGAATAGGAGGTGTCATACAACAGTGTATTGCCCCGAATGCCCTATGTCTATAGTTACAGCTCAGTCAAAATTTTGCAATTTTCGTTTTCCGAGTAAATACAATATCAACATTTGCACAATCTTATCAACTATGTAATCAAGTGATCCACATAAGTAGGTAAAAAATATTTTTAAATCTCATATGTTTTTATTATAAATATGTCGAAACAATAGAAAACACGTACGAACGTAATTAAGTCAGAATTAACTCTCTAGCTTCAATGAGAACTATTAAATCGTTTTTTTACTCATCGTTAGGACGAAATGAGTATTTTCTGTGACTTCTTTTATGTAATCTGTCCCAACCGATAACCAAGCCTACCGAAAAAAAATTCTTTTTATCCATCTTCTTTAGATAAAGAAGAAAATGGCGGTGTACTTTTATCCAGGGAAGCAGAATTTTTCTCAAACGCTCGCCTCGTAGAAGTAAGTTGGACATTAAAGTTATATAAGTTCCTTTTCTTTTAGCTCTTTTCTAGGGAGGACCGAGGGGAGGAGGAGTATTGTTTAATGTTATCGCATTTATTATTACGTCTTCGTTTCCTATTTTATGCTTTCGTTGCCAGGTTTTATGATAACGATTCTTTGTATTCATTCGCATTGCTCTCATTCTTTTTGCCTGTGCAATATCTTTCTGCTGGTTTTAAGTTAATCTAAGGTATCTGAATATCAGATTTCTTGTATTAGCTTTTTTTAAGGCTAATCTAAGAAATCTCATATTCACAGACAGTAGCGGTACTGTTTAATGTTATATTCAAACTGAAATAATTTCTTGAAAAAAAATCTGAAAAGATTCAGATTTTAACATCGCACAAGAGATTTGTTAAGACTTTTTATTTTCTTATTGAGCACCGCGGAGGGCATAAAAGACCTTAACAAACTATTCTGCTTTTGGACTTCCTCCTGCTAATGTAATTTTTTTAATCTTTTTAGCTTTACTAGTAATCGTCGGTTTCTTTGCCCTTAGGCCATATAATATTCAAGAGCAAAAGCACAAAATGTTTAAAACAACGTATCTTAAGAATTACTGATAGAATGTTAGGGGTTGATATGCACTTTGTTGTTACGTGCTTGTTGTGACCAATATTACTTGCCTGGCAGTGGTCAGCTCACTCCTACGACATTCATCGTGGCAAGTAGTCAATTGAGCCTGTCGTTGGCAAGAACCTTGAGCCCCATGTAGGTGAGAGCTCGACTTTAGCTCATTTTCGCACCGATTCTGAAAGAATTCCGACCAAATTTTTCAGTCTTTATCAGTAATAATTTTAGCGACCTTACACTTTAATTTTAAATTAAACTAATTTACGTAGTTTTTATTTGGCATTTTCTTTCGAATTGTTTCATGAATTTATAATTATGGACGAGAGGTCCGTGGTTCGATTGCCGGCGAAGGTTTTGCTCATTTTTCATTCTTTCGCTTCCGAAATAACCTAATGTCTCTACAAATTATTAAATAAGTAAAATAAATAAAAAAATACATAGCAATACAAAATTCACAAAAAGCAGATTACTTACAAATAAATAGCCGCAAATATCTAATGATTCATGACAACATTTTTCGTTGTAAATTGATACTGCAATCCGAAGGAAAGCTTTCCTTGTTATTTAGAATATCTTTTTCAACCATATAAGAATCCCACTGTTTCGGCAGAAATCTTTCAGGCCTTCTCCCAGAAATTGAAACGAATATCTAATACTACGTAAACATAAAACTAATCATATATGAGGTTTATATAAGAGCTTCCTAAGACACGAATATTGTTTCAGGATTTCAAAAGGGCACAAGAATAAGTTCGAAAGGTAAATGCTGGTTAACGAAATGAGGCTGGAATTCTTATCGCGGGTGCTGCAGGTGCTTGCCCCAGATAATGACCTAGTGCTCTTGGATTACACGTAATTTCGCATGTATTCTTATGGATGTGATTAGTGATTCGGACTGTGAATCCGTTTCAGAATAAGATTCGGATATTTCGGATATGGCCTTCGATTCTTCAAAGATGTCTCTTACGGAAACGGATAAAGATGAACTGTTAAAGGATTTACTTGTGAAAAAGCTGTTCTATAAAATTGATTTTATCAATGCAGTGGAATGCTTGCCGTGGACCAGAGCCGCGAAGAAAATCCTTACAAGGATGAGAATCTGCATTCAGATATGGTGTGCACGCAGTTTAGGGAAATCAGCTCTCAGATTCAGAACATTAGAGGTGTGAATTGTGTGTCTGATTTGTGGTGTGAAATGTCTGATTAATCTAATATTATTGATTCTGATGTTTTAGAAAGTGTTGTTTTATTTGTTGCTCATATAAATCTGAAAACGTTGCTAGCCCCAGTAATGTAGTTAACCACCCTACTTCAAGTAAAGTTTCTAAAGCTTCAGACAAGGGTACTAAAAATTTGGATGTCCTTAAAACGAGCAGGCAAAATATGATTGCAAGTGGTTCTACTGGAAAGAAAAAGAATTCTATTGCTGAAAAACGTGTTCTAGATAAAGATGCCTTTACCTCCCCTAGGAAGACCTCACGTCCCACCAAATTGAGGAAAAAAGGTTTTGACCTGGAAGTTAATAATAAATTTAATGTACTTAGTGTTTCCAACAAGGTTAATATTAAAAGTAATGACATGGTTGTCTGTGACACCTGAAACGTTAGTACAAATATTGATAATGGTAAGTCAGATAAGATTATAGTCTTGCTGAGAGCGGAGTCTCCATTTGACAGAATGAAACCGATTATGGTTATTCCCCCGATTAAATTCAGTGATTTTATCAAAACATTGTCATCTGATATCTTCTCTAAATTTACTCCATGCATCTTGGAAGGTTATACCCAGCTAGCACTGACGATTATCGCAATATATCTGCTTACTTAATTCATAATGTTCAGCATTATATGGTGCACCAGAAGAAAGCTAAGGTAGTTATGAGGGTGTTATTCTCTGATTGTTCGGTTGACGAGATCAAGGAGGAACTTCTCAAGGAAGGATTTAACATCTTAAAATTTGCCCAGATGATTACATTTAGGACCCGACTTTCTGTATCATTGTTTCATTTTCAGCTGGTAAATGAGATAGGCTCTGAAAAAAATCTATGATGCAAAATTAACGTATTTTATTGTATCAGTAGAACCAGACAAGTTCAAAGATGGCGTGCCTTGGTGCCCCAATTATCAGTTTTTACCTTTCCTCGGACGATTGTAAACTAGCTCTGAGGTGCGTAAAATGTACACTGCTGCACAAAAGTTCTGACTGCCAGGCTACATGGATTCAAAAGCTCACTTGTTGCAATTGTGTAGTCGAACACGCAACCAATTTTTCGAAGTCGGCAAAAGACCTTGCAAAATCAGGAAGAAACTTTCAGGTAAACATCAGAACTCAAGACCACGTAATGACAATGCGGTAAAACATGTACAGAATACTGTGGTAAAAGTTCCGATAAATAACATCTAAAGTTCGTACATCTAAGAGGAGAACAACCTCGATGAAAGAAAATGGAAACAGCTCGGAGAGCACTGCTGAAGTGCTCTCCGAGAAGCTGCTACCCTTGCTGAAGAAGAAAGAAGAAGTAGTCACTAATGCAGAAGCTGCTACTCTTGTTGACATATTTAAAGTGTTTGCTGAAATTACAGAATTATTTACAGAACATCCATCATGGACATTATTAAAATCATTTCGGGAAATCAAGGCAAGCCCAACTCCAATAGACAAAATCTTTACGTTGATAAATATTTTTGAAGAACTATTCACTAGCAGTTTAATTTTAGTACTTTGTAATGCATATTCGATGTATTTTATTTTGTGATGGTTTTTGTTGGCAATTGGTATTTATTCCTTTTCCCGTATATTTATTTGTAGTTTAGTATTTGACATTTGAAGCAGGATTACATTTTGATAATTCGCTATGCTTCCCTATTGACCCATACTCTCCTTTAATTGTGATATCTTGAATGTATGTACACTATTAACCAGCTCGACAGCGTTGTAGTTTTTTCTGTCTACAAATCTTACGTTTCTTTTCTTATTATTAGTCTTGGACCTTGGGCCATTTTTAATTAGTTTGGACTATTTTAGCATCTGCACTGCTACTTCGGGACCAACTTCAAGTTGGTCGAAGAATTGCTACTTCAAGTTCGGAAAAGCTGACAGTTTTCGATAGAAGTAGGCTCTTCGAGCCAGGTGTCATCACTAGCAAGAAAGCTAGTTAAAGGAATAAGCAAACTGGTACTAGAGTGTATATAGTGTTAATTATTGCAGATACAATTTCACTTTCATTCCAGTATTTAGAAGCTTATTACGATAATTCATATCTTATTTTTTAATTCAATAAATGTAAACGATACGCAATTACAAAAAAGAAGGATTTATGAAAGAATTTTCAAATTCCTAAACGTTTTCTACTATTAAAGCAAAATTTTATTTGATATGTTGTGTTAGCAATCCGCTGCGAGTAAATCAAGTCACATGACAGAAAAGCGACCTCAGCAGCTCAAATTAAGTACTTGAAGTACAAAATGGTACTTTTACTGTCCATATGTCTTCATTCTTGTCCAAATTTCTGGACATACGAATTTCGGAATAGCGTACATAAATTGAAAAGCGTGCTGTGGGAGGATTGTAACGATGAGCGAAAAAGTATTTTGGGAAGTAATTCTGAAAACTGGAACTTTAAAGATACTCAAGAATGAAGAGTAAAGCGGAATTTTCGACGTCTAGTGTAAGCAAAGAAACCCTCGGAAAATTAAGCCGAGAATTTCAATGAATTTGCTTCCGACATTAAGACATCAAATGAAATGTAGAAGCTGTATGTCCATGTATTATTAGAAACATCATAAAAAGAGAATCTGTCGAAGCAAAATGTTTACCATACAAAAATAATTTCAGATTAAGTTATAAAGTATTTCTCCCGCCTTATTAGCATGCCTTCGTGGTGTAGTGGTCAGCACACTCGGCTCGTATTCGAGAGGTCTGTGATTCGAATCTCGGTTCGAATTTCAAAATGCTTAATGTCTGTACAATGTAAGTTAAATTGCTGCGTTGGAAAATATTCTGAAACTCGGTAAAAGGTGTTTTGTTTCTTAAAAATTGTAATGTTGTCTTCATCACAGATATGCCATTGCCAATGCGTGTTATTTTAAAGTTTCATTTTGAAAAGTCTGTTGAATGAGGATATTTCCCTTCTCAATATGTCTTGTACTAGGAAAATTGCAGAGGAGATATTTTCATAATTAATCAGTAAATAAATTCTGACTAATTAAGAATTAATTTTCTGGGAACAAATATATTTTCGAGTTAGATGATTTCTAAAATCGTTTTAATAAAAGATTGTATGATGATTTTTAATTTCGTTTCAAAGTTTTTTTAAAGCAATCCTTTTTTCCTAATAGTTTTTATTCCTGTATGATTCTTTGTAAAAAATTTAGTTTAATTCTCCTGTGTTACGATCTTTATATATTGAATACGTTTTAGGAATTATCCTGAATATCTGAAACTTTACAAGTTACATTGTAAGGTATTGTGGTATAACTGGATAGCATGTCCGGCTACCAATCAGGAGGGCTGGTCTTCGAAGCCCAGCGAGGGCAGTGCATATTTCTTCGATTTCCTTGCTTCGAAAAATTCCAAAACTCTATAAGTGGTATCCGAACTAAAATATTGTGGATGATAATTTTTCACCACTAGGATTTGGTGCTCAATCGCCAGTCTTCCTTTAAAAGGGGGAGTATATAACGCGTTTTCTCTTTCCTTTCTGCGTATCTTCGTGGTGTAACTCAAGAAAATGTGTGGATCGAAATCCTGAGGTCTTGTATTCGAATTCTGGAAAGGGCATAAGACAATTTTCAAGTTTTCCTTTTTCTTTCTCTCCTTTTTCACCCTTAGTCAGAATTCTGAAATGATGTCTTTTACTATTAAAAATTTAATTTTGTTTTTAACAAATAATAAGGAAGTCATGCGGTGTTCGCATCAGATGTTTTCTTCATGGATAAAACATAGTGACTCTGCAACAAAATCTATTTCTTCGAGCTCTGTGACTATCTGTCTTCGACGTTGTTACGACAGTCCGAGAGTAACTCGAAACATTTAAGTTACGATTGATTCTACTGCAAATACTTATATCGTGTATTCGATTTGGCTATCCATTATTTTATGCACACAGCTATAAATACAAAATAAGTTTCCTACGGTCGGTCAATATTATGTAATCTTCAGATACATCTGTAATTTTGAATAATAATAATAATATGCACATGACAATTTCACTTACCTACTGTAAATAATTTCAAAATTTGGCTTCTGCTTTCTCCTTTTTTACTCTTAGCTCAGAATTCTGAAATGATGTCTTTTACTATTAAACATGGAAGTTCAAATTTCAGATGTAACTACACCTGAATTCTGGTGAATCTTACATTCATTAGTATTGTTGTTTAACGTGTCAATTAAAGCACAAACTTATATGGCCTATTAAATTATGGAAAAGTTTTGTTGTGCTTTATTTAAACCTATTTTCTCAAATTATTCTAACTTAATTAACCGATCACTCCAGGTTAATTTGAAAATGATAACAAAAATGTCAAATTTTGAAATTAAATATTCCGGTCAATTTTTGGCCACGAGTGTTAAACTTCTTATAATTTTATAATTTCATAACGAGTATAAAACTTTCCTAGTGTGTACTAACGACTGAAAAAAAAAACAAGAGCTGTTATAACAGTTCCACATACAAGATTTCAGTGTCCTCGTCCTCTGGTAATCGTTTTTGAACTATGTGAGATACATACGTAAGCTGAGAAAAAAAGGGACAGTTATATATCTTCCGTTGTACTGGATTGATGAAATTCAAATTGCTTTTTTTATGTCTCGAAAGCGCGACTTAGCAGATATATTAGATTTATATGTAGTACTTTCCTAAGGTAGGTATTTTGACACAAATCGGACAGTTTTTCTGAAATGAGATACCAATGTTTTTCATTATTTCCATTCTAAGACTCAAATTATGCCTAGATATTAAATTTTGTAGTTTTTGGTGAGATATTTATGGAGAAATTAAAAAAATTATCTTGGCGAACTTTTTTTAGTTTGCGCCAAGAATAATTCACTTGACGAACTTCTTAATTTATAGAAACCTATTTTCCATTCCTTTTTTCATTGTAACATGATTGTAACACGAAAAAATTGTCATCATTCATACTTTCAAATAATTTTAACAAACTGAGTAAACCACATTTGGCATTATTATCACTCATAAAGATTATGCCAAATTTCGAAATGCACCAATATGTAAATTCACGTATATCTTAATAAATTTTGAATAAAAAACTCTAAATTTTTGAAGATATGCTGAGAAATACATCTACTTTAAGATGATGGGAAAATGTTATAGGTTATAATACAAAATTGTTTTTAGAAAATTTATAAAAAATATTTAAAAATACAAATTTTAAAAATAAATCATGAAAAATGGGCAAATTTTATTTGGAATGACCCTAAATGTCGAAATGAGAAAGAAAAAATCAAAAATGTTTCATAAAAAAAGAGATAGTAATAAATATATACCAAATTTAATTAACATGGTGGAGCTAAAATTTTGAGAGCTAATTTTTTAAAATCTACTCGTGCGATTTTTACAAAACGTGACTCAATTTGAGTGGTAGAAACGAAATATGGAAAACATTTGTTATGTTATTTCAGAAAATATCCGATTTTTTTGTCAAAATACCTATGTTAGAACAGTGCTATATATAAATCTAATATATATCCTAAGTCGCGCTTTCGAAACATGAAAAACGCGAGTTGAATTTCGTCAATCGGCCCAATAGAACGGGAGATATACAACTGTCCCATTTTTTTTTTGCGCAGTGTACATGCAAACATCAGGCAATAAAATAGTGAAAATGGATTGTGGTATGGCAGAAAATGTTGTTTCCATTGAAATTTGAAAGCCAAATTTTTCAAGATTACATTACCTTCTTTACTACTTGCAAGGAAGAAAAAAATGATAAACCATCTCTTCTTATATCATATACATCCCTAAGCAATTCCTTATAAATTTTTTTAAACATTTTTCTGCCAAAATTATCCCTTCCCCATCAAATAGTTACTTTATATGGGGAATGAAAAGTCATTTGATCTTGCATTCATTAGTAGTCGAAAATTTAATTTAATGATTTTTCTGATTCTCTAAATTTATATACTTTCATCAGGTGAATTTTTTCCGTCTTTTTTTTTTCCTCACTAATGAGGGCCAGTTATCCATTATCATATACATTTAGGAATATTTCAATTAATCCCAAATAATTTCCTCTTGATGAAAGTTCGTCTCTTTAAATGCATTAAAGTATTTAATTTGAAATTAAGCTTTATGATTAAAAATGAGGTTTATCAGGTGTTAAACAAAACTTTTCATTGCATAGGAATATAGTGCCTTCTAAATTCAGTTAATAAATATTCTTTTAAATATAGCAAGGTATTAAATGGATTTTTAATACTACTTTTGAATAAAATACAACGGCGCTTTTTCAGATCTCATTAGAAATGTAATGGAATGTAGGAGAGTGAATACAATGACTCATTTTAAAAACAAAAGTAGCATGCTTAACTGAATACAGTAAATTAATCGTTTCAATTGAACGAAAAATATTAGTCTCATCGTAATAAAATGTAAGATATTTAAAAAAATTTGGTCGACTAAAAAATTTTTGAACGGGTGTTTGTATTCTCATGGTTCTAAATATCAGAAGACAATGGCAACTTTTGCTACAGTACAAATTTTAATAAGAATAAAAGTTCCAATTAATAAGGAATTTATATTTCTGTACTACCTTGATATGAAACAAATATCAAGGAAAAAAATGTTTTTTTTTATACTAAAATAAATCTACCAACAATACCACTCCCCCCAAAAAAAATCTCCTGCAATTATAATCATTCAAGACAATATTTGTTAAAAAAATATTTCGGGGTAGGGATCGAATGCAAATATTGCAAAGGCAAGTACACGTATTCACTTTTGGAACATGATTTCTAAAACATGAATTTTAAGTGAAAGAGATATTAATTTAAGAACACTGATTCCAACTAGCCGTTTGTAGAAATGTTAAAAATCGGAAATATTTTTAACGAAACTTGATTTAATGGAAATGCTTTCATTTCTAATGAAAGAATTTCAAGTTATGCAATATTAGAAATGTTCGCGGCTTAGTTTCTGACATTAGGAAACATGCTTTTACTTTTAGTAAAAAACTTTGAAAAGATAAAGAGCAGCTAATTAACAGGAAGTCTCTCTTACTTGAACATCTACTGAACATGGAACCATTTAACTAGGACAAACCACTCAAAAGACACTGAATTAGTAATGCGATAGTTTTGAAACATCCAGAGTACAGAATAATTCAGACTTTGATAAAAATGCTTGGTAAACTTTAAAGAAGAGTAAATCACAGTAAAGCAAACACATTTTTGTAATGTATAGGCGCAAGTAACGCATACAGCCAGTAAAGAAGGCATGGATGAAAACATAGATTGTTTATTTAGTGTTTACGCTTATAAGTGCGTTTACAAAAAGTACTCCAAAAGGCATCTCAAAGTAGTCATTCATACTTTGCAGCATCGATTGGCGTGTAGTTTCAAAGATGGCAGGTATTTCACTTACGCGCGTGAAATCCTGCACATCTTTCAAATCATCGATCGCGCATCAGAAGTGGCATCTGAGTGACTGTGCACATCAGTGTCGAAGTAGGTTGTTCTCCATCATGCTGAAACCACAACCGACTGCGAATAGCAATCAGAGCACATTGAAGTAATTTCGGATAAAATCCCTTCCGAAAAAGATGGCAACATTAGTCATCGAGACGCGTTGGTAGTTGATATGGGCTTCAAAACTTTATATCTCAAGAACTTTTGATCTATTGAACTTTATTCAACTGTAGAACTTTTACTAAATCTTGAACTATTGAAATGTTTCAAAATCCAATTTAAATATATTTCAAAATTAGCTCAACGTAGCATGTAAATGCAAAGAAGACTGTAAATAAGTTGCGCTGTCATGTAAAAATATCACTACGTTGTAAAAATATTAATTGTAAAATTCATTGCAAAAGTTCTTTGTAAAAGGGTTTTCTCAATAAATAATTTCCACTGAAGGGCATTTTAATTTAGGTATCATCTTAGGTCGGAGGCCCTTTCAATGGTGCAAAGGTGCAAAGTAGGTATGGACCAATGAGATCATAGTATTTTCTCATGATTCACAAAGAATTGTTCTTGGATGGATGCGGGCGTGTAGCATCTAGGTTTGATTTTGCTCACACATGATAATGCACACCAAAAACATCTCCAGTGTAAAATTAACCTGTGAATAACACACTAGGTTGGAAGTACAATTGCAATGCTCTCTGCTGCAAAAATCACTGACAGAATTCCACGTGCGGAGGCTAATCTTCCGTTTTCGATTTCTATTTCACTTCTCTGAAAAGGAATGGCCTTTAACAGTTTTTCGTTTAACACTCTACAAAGAGTGAGTCGACTCACGCCTATGTGAGTCCCTGCTCACTCTTACTCACACCTCCAAAAGCTGAGTTGATTCATAATTTACTGACTTCGGACGTCGTACAACTCTTGGCTGACCCGTTTCGTGCATTTCGATGTCGAAGGAACCGGTGTAAACAAATTTAGCGGAATAGCCCTTTACACATTTTGTGATATGTGATGTATACATTGAAAATGTGTTCCTAGTATGTCCATAGTATATTCATTGTTACAATTTGCAGTCCCGTTCATTAGACACATGTCTGCTTTCCATGCATTCCATCACGGGCCAAATACATTCGGATGAATCGTGCAACACAGTCGGGATGCATTTTGCATTTACGGTAACACTGACTTGCTTCCACTAATGCAAAAATGGTAACCACGATAAACCACCTATTTCATTCAACGTAACGAGGCTCAGGTATGGGGTTCATAGGCGACACACCCTGTCTTCGCACGATTAAAGATTTCAAATTTACAGCATTCTTCATGAAATTCTGCCTTAATTTAGCCTTTAAATCTCCATACATTCAGACTGTTATGTACGTACGGGTTCATAATAGGTTAAATGCACACAACCCGATGATAGGTTAATACAATTCATTTTTATACCGAACGAAACACTTCAGAGTTCTGGAAATTCCCACCAAAATACTCGTACAGGTGTCCACAATGTACCGGAGTACAACCAGTAGTTACACTTCAAACTATTAAGAACGTTAAACACTACGCAAAACGCATCTAAAAGGCGAAGCTCTCATTACACCGTAGTCGCGCTGAACTAGCAACTCACAACAGGAAAACGATGCTCTCGTCTGTCTTATATAGTTTCCTCTCAGTAGCCGAGATATTTATAGTACTTTCTGCTTCTCGAAATTACTGGAAAGCATATAAGGGCCGGGTACAGTTACAGTTACATATAAAAACCAGTTTCAGTTATTCAGTTACAATACCTATTACAGGGACCGGATCAGAAATGTCGCTGGCTGCCAGCTTGAAGATATCCCGCCAAATTAGTGAGATAGCAATTTACTCGATGTTAATAGACTTGCCCCTGTATTCTTATTTTCGCTCAGAGTATCAATTATCTTAGTTTTTGATGTTACATTATACAAAAAAGTACAACAATTTCACATATATTTTGTAGGGACATTAGGTTTCTTGAACCGGAAGACGGGAGAACTGAGCAATGCCCTCGCCGGGACTCGAACCTCGGACTTCTGGAATATGCGCCGAGTGTGCTGACCATTACACCTCGAAGGCATGCTAAGAAGGCGGAAGAAATACCTTATAAACTGCATTAAAATTACATATCTATAGACAAAATTTATGAGAAGTTGACCAGTTTTGTTCTAAATTCTGAATGTGTTACAGAAAACTTGATTGTGCGTGCTCTCATACTAAATTACGGATACCACTTGTTTTTTTAGCCAATTCGTCACACATCTTTTTTGCTTTGAAATAACCAGTTAACTTCCAAACATTGCTTCATTTCAATTTCTTCTTCTTATAAAGCATATTAATGAGTAACCAGTTCATTTAAATAAAATTTTTGTTTTCACATATATGGTTCAAGAATTCACAATGAGCTAATTTTGTCTTCATGATTTCGATCTTAAAGATAATGTTTAAATAATTTATTTTGTCACCCTTCAAATGATGTATTTTCATTTTTGAAAATAACGTAGGAAAAATTTTCAAATTGCTACTATTTTAACTTTTTCTTTTCAAATATCACTTTCTTATCAGAAATCTTCAAAGCTTCACGGTGATAAAATTAAAATATATTTACTGTCTTAAACCCCTCTTTCTGAAGCGTGCACACACAAAAATTTAGTACGGCTTCGGCGCACAAAACTATGATATTAATCGAAAAGCTAAAAAAAAATAATTATTATAATTATTGAAAATAAATCAGCTTTTTTAAGCATTGACCTCAATCAGTCTTTAGAGAATCGATCATTTCAGTAGGAAGATCAATCATCAATAGATCGACATTAAAGAATCGATAAGCTAAAAAACATTTATCTTCATAATGTTGTTATCATCTGTTTCAAATCTATGTCAAAAATATATTTTATTGGAACCATTTATTATCTTTTTAAATCAACAGCTGTAAGTAATGGTTCTGAAAGAATAGTTTAACTTCCGGTAAAATTTATGTATTTTAACTTCCGGTAAAATTTAAAATGATGGGATTAAAAATCCGTAAGAATATATTCCATTTGAAGAGCTATTATATATGTGCCAAATTCTTTATTAATTTTTTTACTTTTTGTTTTTCCCCGAATTTGTACTCTGCTGCATTAAATTGTATTTGATTTAAAATATATATTTATTTGACATCGATATAGGTTTCATTTGCTTTTATTACTATTATTTTTATTATATACTGTTTTTATTACGAAGATAAATACCGTAGTTATTTATCTTCGTCTTTTTCACGCAGCTCATAGAAAGATTGCATGGATAACTATCTCCTGGATAAATAGTAGTGGACTAATGGGTTTTTAAATTGTTACAAATTTTACACATAGATAGATGATTTTAGATAGATTTAGATAGATAGATGTAGTTACATGCGAAATGGTTGTATTTCTTTTGTGTAATGTAGCATGCAATATCTAAAGAGAGAAGCTAAGCCGGAAAATAAGAATACAGGGGCAAGTCCATTTAACATTGAATAAATGGGTATCTCCGTAATATGGTGAGATATCGCCAAGCTGACAATGGTTTGGCGAGAAATCGCCAAATGCCGCCAAACTCTGGAGCATTTGGGGACATATTGGTCCGGTCTTTGTGTCACCGTAATATGTGATGAAATTGAATAATTGTAATTGACCACTATGTTAGCTGTAGACTAATTTGACCTTCGTATTGCTTTCATTAATTTGGGGAAGCAAAAAGTACTAGATATATCTCGGAGGCAGTTTGAAAACTACATAAGCCCGGAGAGAGAGCATCTGCTCTCCAGTTGCTTAGTTACTGTTGTTGCGAGTCGTTAGTTCCGCGTGAAATGAGATATATCCGAACTAGCTTTCTCTTTAGATGCGCTTTGTGTTGCTCGTATTTAACGTTCTTCGTAGTTTGAAAAGTAACTACTGATTGCACTCTGTGATACTGTGAACTCCTGTACGAGTATTTCTACGGAAAACTGCAGAACTTTGAAGTGTATATTTTGATAAAATAAATTTTTATTAACCTATCATCGGACCTGTGTGCATTCCATCTCTTACGTGCCCGTAAGCACGCAACAAAATTAATTTAGTGGATTAGACAGTTTGACCATTAAAATAAAACTTGTGGTTGCTTGACATCTTTTAATGAAAGTATGCTAAATTTTAATTTTCATGCAGGCGGTCTACAAAGAAAGACTTGATGAGCAAGGTTTTCTTTGCTATACTAAGGGTCTTTTAGGAAAACATTTTTCGAAATAAATGTGGGATAGGAATTTTTCTAGACTATATAATTTAAACTCCTTACATCCTAAGGAAACAAAGGTTGATTTAGTTGTAGCATAAAGCGGAATTTTATTAAACATAAAGTTTTAAATTTTAAGCTTTCTGTAAAGGATTGTTTGAACTGTGATCCTAATTAATACTTCCTTTTCTAACATAATACGTGCATTTTAGAAAACTAAATCAATTAATTTGCTATGTTCGGTTGATACCGCTCTATGCAGTCTCTGAATGTTTTATAACATTTTGGGTAAATTTAACAAGGATGGATTTTTGATTTCCTTTATTTCACATATTCTTCTATGAAAAAGATTTTCTTTTTGAAAAATTTTTCCTATGGGTTTATCATAAAATTTAATTTTTGTTTACTTTTAATAAAAGATATCAGGAGACCAAAATTTTTGTAGATTGAGGTACCTTACTTGAATGATTTCTTAATAGATAGCCATACCTCTACCCTTATTCTTCAACAAAAGGGCGTTAAAGATGTGCTCTCTCTTAAAGCCATCATTGGCCTGCTGTGGTTTGGAAATACCTTTCACAGAGATGCAATCTTAGTTTAAATTATTATCGATCTTTACAATCTTTCTTTGAATTATAAGATTTTTCTCTCTTCGATTTTCAAAATATTGTAAAACACTAATATACATTTCTCGCATGCGTCTTTTTTCTTATTAAACGGTTTATGTGCATTACGTATATAATAATTTTGGTATATATGTTACTGTGAAAGACCGAAATTGGAGAATGTCGACTTTCACCGGAGAATGTCAACATTCACCAAATACGTCGGTGAAAGATCGAATAGAACATTGCATTCTTGTACATTCGGACCCTCACCGGTGTAATTCGACAATCACAGATATGCTCTGGTGTAGGTCGAAACGAGAGGCGACTGGCTGTTTCCCATAAATGCAGTTGTAAAAGCGAGGGCCTCTTGGCCAATTCAGAGTCTCATAATAGTTTAAGTTGTTGCAATTAATCGGATTTGAATCACATAATTTAGTAAGTTTTTATTACTATTATTTTATTTTCTCATTTAATACGTACTGTATAATTAAGTAAGTTTTTTAACTTCTAGTATTTTCCTTTCTCATTTCGAATGTATTGTGCGTTTTAAGTACTTGTGTGTTTTTTCGCGACTGAATTACGGAGAAGAAAATATAATATTCTCATATATTCAACATTCACCATTAGTACATGGTGAATGTCGACATTCACTGGTGTAAGTCAGAAATAAAAGTATTTGGGAAATATTTCAGACATACACACAGCGACTATGTGAATGTTGACATTCACCGGTGAAAGTCGACATTCTCCAGATTTCGGTGTTTCACCGTAACATATATACTTACATAAATGTGTAAATACGAAGATAAATTCTATATTCCATATTATTCAAATTTAAATGTTCAGTAATCAGGAGTAGTAAAATTATTGTTTTTCTCCTTTGATGGAATTAAATAATCTCTCCACATAAAAGCCTTAGCACCTCTGTAATTCGTTTCTTTCCGTTTCTTCTGATCGCATTAAAAAAGATGCAGATTTTGCGATCTAAATTTTTAAGGTGGGTTCCGCCTTCTTATCGATTTTCTTCCTGTCACGAACTACATTTCTCACATTAAAATACATATATATTCGATAGATAAAATATTTATGTTAAAATAAAGGTAATATTTTAGCTATAAATTGTCAGGAAACTATTACCATTGCATCGTTGCATATACGCATATATGTACATGTACATATAATAAGAAATTTAGAACCACGTTTTCACGAAGATCAAAAGTGAAGTTCATAATTCATAAATTTAAAAAATCCTATAAATACATTTGTTGCATGAAATAATGAAGTACATATGTATATATCCGTCCTTGAATAAATTTTATGAATAGCAAAGTTGTAAAAAACAATGAATCAAGTTGAATGGTAGGAGGCTAGTGAATTTAAAATAATTTTCTGTGTAAATAAAAAAAAAATGAAAAGAAATAAAAAAATAAAGAAAGTAAAATTGATAAGGAATATAAATTGAAAAATAAAAAAAATTATAAAAAAAAAACATAATAAAAATATAAGGAAAGATAAAAAAGTAAAATTTATAAAATAAATGTTAAATATTAAATCTTAAAGAGGGGAATATAGGATAGTACACAGTAAATCAATATTTTAAAATAAATCTTAAGTTAATATACAATACTTACTTGAAATCATAATGTTAACCATAAGCGAGAGATATGTAGAAATGAGAGATAGTTTCCTGCGTAATTATTATGAGGCTGATTAATTTTATTAAATTATACGGTAACTTATGCATAATAATTCATAGATAATAATTATTCATAATGATTTCTGACTACATATGTATTTTTAAACTATAAAATGCAGCGCCACCCAACCGGAACAGTGGTTAGCGATGCTGACCAAAGGACCCAGGCTTGAATCCCGGAAAAAGATCTCTATAGATCTATAGATCTCTGTAATCTGTAATCTATAGATATCTGATATCTGTAAATCTATAGAGTCTAAATATGCGCGAGCCTAAAATACTCTCGAGAGTTTGGTGGTAGAAGAAGAGGGCTGAGTGATCCTCGGTCCAGTCCTGCCCCCCAGGGTGGTCTTTACCAAAATTGGGGCTAAAACTGAGCGAAGTCTTACTGTCACCTGAATGATGCTCAAGGCTCCTGCCAACGACAGGCGCAATCTTGCTGTCCTTGTCAAGATGAATTTCGCGGTCTTGTGCTGATGTGACTGTCAGACAAGAGATATAAGTCACAGCAGCAACAACAACATAATATGTAGCAAAATTACAGAATTATAGTTTAAAATAATAGATGTTATTTGAGCTTCAAATTATGAATATTATACACACACACACATATATATATATACATATGTACTTACGTACAATTTTCACACACACACACAAAATAAAATATAAGGCCAGTTCTATACCTCCCGTTCTACTGTCCCTTTTGATGAAATTTAACTTGCGTTTCTCACGCCTCGAAAGCGCGACTTTGGATATATATTAGTTTTATATATGGCATTGTTCAAATATAGATATTTTGGCACAAAATCTAACTTTTCCTAACATGACTTACCCATGATTTTGCATATTTCGATTCTACGACTCAAATTTTGCTAAGTGTAAATTATTGTAATAAACGCATGAGTAGTGTATAAAAAAAGTAGCTCTCAATTTTTGAACTCCAAAATGTTAATTGAATTTGGTATATATTTATTATGACCCCATTCTTTATGGAACTTTCTTCATTACTTCTTTCACATTTCCAAATTTGGATTCAATACAAATAAAAGTCGCAGATATTTTCGGTTTATTTTAAAATTTTGAATTTTTTGCCATTTTTTAAAAAATTTTTCAAAATCTGTTTGAATTATAATCTATAAAAGTTTTACCATCAGCTTGAAGTAGATGTATTTTGCCTGTGCATACCTGAGAAAGTTGAGGGTTTTTTATTAAACATTTCCAAAGATATACGATTTTTAAATATTGGCGTATTTTCAAATTTGGCATATGTATTTTAAGCATTAATACACCAAATATGGTTTACTCACTTTGCTAAAATTATTTGAAAGAGTAAGCGATGCACATTTCTTCCTATCGTGCCCAACGAAAGGGAAAGGGACATAGGTTACTATAAATTAAGAATTTCGCCCAGTGAATCATTCTTGGCGTAAACTGAAAAGAGTGATTCAAGCCATTTTTAAATTTCTCCTGAAGCTTCTCACCAAATTTTACAAAATTTAATATTTAGACATAATTTGGGACACAGAATTAAAATATGGAAAACGATAAGTATGTAATCCTGTATGTATATGTTACATAGGATAGGATTACATATAATTCCTTTTTTAGATTGCCCACCAGCGGCCGAGCGGTAAACTCGCTAAACACTGTTAGTTCGGTCCGAGGTTCGAATCCGGCGAACGGGCTGGCTGCATGGGCGTTTTCGTGGTTTTCCCCATGTGTAACATGTATACGAGCCAGTTTCCCTTAGGAAGTCCTCCACGAAGGCATCCCTCCTTTTAGGCAGATAGCCCTCGTGTGCTTTGCCATAATTAAGTAACCTAACCTAACCTAACCTTTTTTAGTTTATTGAAAGCATAGCGTCCTATACTATATTTTTAATTCTTGTACGATTTTATTTAATAATGACCTTTTATTTTGTAAAAATTCTTCTGCAGAGAATCTTGGTTGTCCGTAATTTGGCTTCTCCAAATCATAAAATCAGTCATTCATATCAAAGGACACTACCAACGAACTGTACTGGTACTTCCGTTCCTTTATGGATCGCAGATTCAATCATCTATTTTGGCTAATTCGCTTCTATAACTGACACTATTCTCCGATGCGACATTAAGCCACGTAGGCAGAATGAATAAGATTGCATATACAGAAATATGCTCGTTGTTGGTCATTTACCTGAAATACTACGAGTGATAATTAATACGACACCGTACAGGTGCACTGAATTTTCGTTGAATATTCAATGAATTTTGATTAAGAGTCATATTCAATCAAAATTCGCACACGTGAATTGTCATACTCAACATTACATATTAAATCATATACAACATTACATTGACACGCTGAGTGTCATCTTTTTAACTGTTACTAGTTTCACGAGAGATCTTTCTGAGGTTTTCACAAACTTGAAATATTTCAAAACAGAAAACATAATGAGCAGAAAAGGGAAGATTGAGTTATCATTGAAAAATTAGCTGTATCATTGCTCGAAGTCGAATTATGATCTTTCATTTACTGGAATGTTGTGCTGACTATGGCAGTGCCAGAGTACATGGAAAATATGCTTTTAATTTCTCATATTATCGTATTAGTCTCATGTAAAAGCAGTTAGAGGAGGATGAACAACATTAAGTCCAGGTGTTAAAGTTTGATAATGAATTGTTCTCCACTATTCTAGTTCGGGCCCAAATATTTAGAAGAGCAGAGTTTAAGAATGGCATATCGTTGGAGATAGAGTCATATCTTTTTCCAGTGTCAAACTTGGGATTTCGAAAAAATTAAACCAGTCTTCTTATAGTAATATCACGAGAAAATATTGCAAGAAAGTAGTCATTTTCTTATAATAATATATGAAGAATTTTCTCTCTCTTTTCTTCATGTCTGCGGCCCACAGCGACCGAGTGGTAAAGTCGCTGAACCTTGGTAGTTCGGTCCGAGGTTCGGATAACGCAAACGGGCTGGTTGCATGGGCGTTTTTGTGGTTTTCCGCAGGTATTAAACGTGTATAAGAGCCAGTTTTCCTTAGAAAGTCCTCCAAGAAAGTATCCTCATTAGGCAGATAGCCCACGAGATTTGCCATAATCACATGCATCAACTGCTCATGTTTTCGTGATGTAACTGGAAGCCCGCTCGGCGAGCATTCTGGAGGTCCAAGTTCGAATCGCGGCGAGGGCATTGCACATTTCTTCAATTTCCTGACACAGAAAAATTCTAAAAAACTCTAAAAGTGGTGCTGGAACTAAAAGGCGGTAGAAGATTACTCATTACCACCAAGGTTTGGCGACTGGGTTCCGTAACCCTCAGTAGCCCTTTAAAATGGGGACGTATATTCGTATTTTCTCTCTTCGTGCTGCAAACCTGCGTGGTATAATTCATAGCCCATTCGAGGCGTATGCAGGAGATCCATAATTGGAATCCCGGCCAGGGCACTGCGGATGTTTTCAGTATTCTGAATCTTGAATATTCTGACTAACGAAAAAAATTCTAAACGCGAACGAAAGGTTGGGGCGCCCGAACTAAAGGTTGGTGAAGGGTAATTGGTGACATCCGGGATTTGGCGATTTAGTCTCCTACTCCCCTGTCCCTCTTTAAAATGGGATATCTAAGATATTTTCCCCCTTCTTTCTGCATGCCTTCGTGGTGCAACTGAATGCATGTTCGACGCGTTTTCAGGAGGTTCGGAGTTCGAATTCTGGCGTATGTCTTGCGGAATGTTTTCAGTTTTCTGATTTTGAAGGAACATTCTAATGGCTCTACAACTACAGCGAAAATAGTCATACATTTTATGCATTCAGGCTAGCAGTATCTCTGTTATCTAACCCAATCGGGAAGCAGAAGAATCTTGTATGTTAAAAACACGTTTGCATCTGAAATGAGGTCATTACTCTCACTTATATATCAATTTTTCGCACCGATAACCATTTCAACATTTGTCAAAAAATGATTTGTGACTTTTTTCTGTTCCAAATATAGATTTCAGTGATTGTATAGAAAGTGAAATCACTATCATTCTACAGCAGAAAAGTAAAGAAATAAAAATTATCCCCTTCGTTTTTCCTTTCCTCTGCAGCTTCTTTTCAAAGAAAACGCGTCGGTTTGGGACTGCTGGAAGAATAGAGCCCCATCAAATATTTACCCCTTCAACTTTTCCAGTTCTTGAAACCTATACTATTCAAGAAATCAACGTTTATCGTCCCCCGGGGTTTCTTTTTACCCCGGAAACACATCTTCGAAAATCCGGAAACCGAAGAATAGAAATAGAAAAAAGGAAATTCTGTTTCTTTTGCAGAAAAAGGAAACAGATACGAGAGGGCGAAATCTAAAATCAGTCGTAGGGACTCTTCTTTTTCCATCTCATCCTCTTTGCAGAAGTAGAAAATTACATCTTTTTTTATATAGAGAGTTGTGCAGCAGACGCATAGATTGCTTCACACAGAAAAGAAAGGGTATAAAAAGATCTAATTTTCGATATCCTCAGTTTAGGTACTCAGGAGATTCTTTTATTACTACTTTGAGCACCTCCAGCCATCAAGTGGGTATCAGATAGTAATGCTTTATTTTGGGGACGAGGGAAAGGAAGTTATTTCTCATGTGAAGAAAATAATTGTAATGGTTACGAGGAGGACATTTTACTTTCAGTGAAACAAAATAAATTAAAAAAATACAAGCTGATGTTCGACTCTGAACTTATTTCAAAGTGGTATTTTCATTCAAAAATATTTCCTTGATTATGTCGTAAAAACACTGTTTAATGAAAGTTTATAAATGTTTGCATATTTTATATTTGTTTAGAATTTTATAAGTTCAGTGGTTGGCAATAAGCTAAACTTGCCATCTAATAGCTATCCGTGGAAGTTATATAATAAGTTATCGCCCGAGCTAGTGTTTAGCTAACATGATAAAACCTGATGTGGACACAACACGACTTCCTTCTACGGTCTGTTAAATTATACACATTTTTGGCTGCAGTTCTTTTAAGCTTATTTATTTCAATTATTTTAGTTTAATTAAACGAAACCTCAAGACAAAGGGATATAAACAACTACAAAGTTTGAAATTAAATATCCCAATAAATATTTGTCATAGGCGAGTCAACCTGTTTATAATTTTTATTTTCAAAACGATTCTAAAACTTTAACAAATGTAAGTAGAGGAACCGGAAAACCGCCTGAAGAGTTAGATTTCGTTATTTGTCGAAAATTAATTAATTTTTAAATTTTACATTAACAAAACATGAATATTTTTGTCATTTAAAATGCTTCCGTAATGGGGAGTATGTCACTATGATCAACGATGGCGAAAACTGAGTTATATATGTATATAGTAGTTGCTGAGTTATATATATGAGTTACTGATTTATATATACATATGTATATATAGGAGTTGCTGAGATATAAATATATATATTATATGTAACTCAGTTTGGATAGAAGACATTCTTTTAACATTACGCAGTCAGGTGGCGAGAGTGATGGAGAAACTAAAGCTGAAATTGAAGATTCAAAAAAGCCCTTCTTTTCTCAGTCCCTTATTTTGCTTGCTGGACATGCTGTTTTATGACGCAGCTTGTTGCAGTAATTTAGAATGTACACCAATTAAAAATTTACCTGCATCACACTATGCGATGAATAAAGGAAGAAGTTACGTATTGGAACGTATACGTATGACCAAAATTGCCGGCTTCTGCGCAAAAAAATTCGGTGTTGCCAGTCGAAAATTTGGAAATGTTTTCATTGTAATCACAACCAAGATAGCTGCATTGTTTTAAATCATCATAACATCGAGCACATACTTTCAAATACCAATATCCGAAATTTCATTTCGATTGGTTGAGCCGATTGGCAACGAGGGGATCATACATCCTGCAAGTGTTTTTATGACCATCCTGAATATATAGATATTTTGAAGTTCGCCTGGAGTGAAGACTGGGAAATAGATCGTCTACTCTCTTGTAGGTAACGAGGGTGAGGTCTACTGGCATGTTAGTGACGAATGTTTAATTTTATTTTTTAGACCAAAAGGAAAATTAGTCTCGAATGTGATTTTAGTCTTGAAACGGCATTTTGCGTTGAATCACAACAAACGGGGTATCATTTTCCAAATTGTTGCCACCAATTATGACCTCACTGTATTAGAGTTAAAGAAATTAAATAAGGAAGAATCTGCATGAATGTACGTATGTTTCTCGCATTGTAGAAAAACTGCAATACCTAGAGCCATCCAATTTTGAATAACGTAATTCTCCACTCGAATATGGGCAACTGGAACCCAGCAATCGGGACTCCAAATTTGTTCTGTTATCGAATTCGATATTTTGTAAAATTATAAAGAATTTTTGATTAACAAACTCAACAATTTCAATGAGAGCAGGAGCAATTTTGTACGAAATGAAACATTTTATCTTCAGCGCGCGAAATTGTTTATCGGAAATTCTAAAGATATGCTGTTTGTGATTTTGCTGTTGAATAAAATTTTACGTGGAGTAAGCGCTGAGAACGTGATATTTAATAAATAAAGTAAACCCATAAAACTGGGATAATAGGAAAACAAAAAATAGTTTTGTAAAGCCGCCTTAGCAAGAAAACTGAACATTGATATGATGAACTGAAAAAAGATTGAAGGAAATAGAAGAAATACATGTGAACACTAAATGTGTACGGACTGTATACCAATTCTAAACGTACTGCTGTACTGCTTTTAAAAGTTTTGTAATTTTGCTTTCGAATTATATATGGCGTAAGGGCGAAGAATATGATGCTGGATATTAAAGCTAAAAAGACAAAAAAGAAATGGGTTAGTAAGAGTGAGTGTAATAGCAGACTGGTAGACTGCGATCTCAGCAAGAGTGTTAAATACCTTAGCAAAATCTTCTGGGCGACCATTAAAATCTGAAACCTTTCAGATTTCTTTTATTTTTACTTTTTAATAATTATTTATTTAATTATTTATTTTGTGCATGTGCGCGCTTTTCTTATGGTCCTGGTTCATATTGTTGAACTGAAATCCTGTTGCTTTGATAATTTTAAGTTCGTTGTAAAAATTGTGAGAAATGAATTTTTAGGGTCTCAGTATTTAAATCAGTATTTAATGTGCTAATTCGTTTGCTAAGGAGCGTTCTTAACTAAGAAGAGTTGGCTATTTTTAAAATGGCTTTAATTTACAAAATTTGTATTTTACACAAATTGCTTTTTGCAGCATTACCTCAAATCAGAGAGGAATAAAATTACGACAGATTAAAACATATTAGTTCTACAACACTATTTTACGTTGATTCGCTTTTGAAAATGTGGTCCACTGTCAATGCGTTGTTTCCTTTTTTATTCGATTCTGTTGCTGACATTTGGCTAAAAACGTTTTATCTTCTGTAATGTAAAATGGTTCGCTATACAGCCTCAGCCATCTTTATTGATAACCTCTGTAGATACACAATATTAAACTTTCAAAGAATTACTTTGGGTGACCGTTAAAATTAACTCTTTAAATTTTTAATATAATATTATTTTTTTGTGTTAAGAAAAAAGACTGCGGTATTTTTTAAGAGGGTGTTTTAAGTTAGGTATAAAATACTAAACTTATAACTTAGTTCCGCAAAGTGACGTTGGGTATATTTGTGTGTTCATTCCCTTTTGTAATAAGTTATTTTCTATGTGGAGTGCAATAATGACTTCCATTAATACCTTTCAGAATATTATTGTAATCAAATCTTTTATCATTAAGACACTAATGTTGTTTGTATCGTTGGCAATCTCTGATATAAAGAAGTCGATAATTTTGCAGTAATATCGCTATTGCGTGTTGGCGTTTCTGAAGCTGGGAAACGAGATATCATTATAATCTCATTACTGTATGACACTCTATGACACCAAATTTTCTATTTCTGCGTCATTCAACAAAAAGTGTAGAAAGGAGCATCTTAAAGAGATTCGTAATTCGTATTTTCTTCAAGTACATATGTGTGTGTAATATGTATTTTTTTAATAATAGCTTCGTTCTATGAAAACTATGAAATTTGCATTAATACCTAGAACTTGTTCAGTTTAAAAAAGAATATTTAACCATCCAAAGTGTCCAAACTCTTGAGTGCCGTTAAGCCAATTATCGCTAAGTAACCACTGAAACTTGAGAAGGTTGTAAAATACCCTTTAATCATATAAGAATAGAAGGCATGTTTTGTGCTTACAACACAGCCACCACTTGTGGTGAGATACGGCACTGGAGTTCGTTGAGTCCAAATTTCCGAAACTTCTCATGAGGTACTTTCTCAATTTTAATGCTAAATTGCTCCTAGTACTTTAAACATGAATTTACGTACTTTTATTATGTTGAGTTATATGCTTGCACATATTTCAAGACGCTGGTATGTATACGTTCTTACAGACATCACAAAAGATATTCTAGGCCATGTATACACAGTCTTGCTGGTCAGATGATTTTAAATTAACAGTATGTTCAAATGTAAAATTTAAATTGAAATATATTAGTAGCCAAAGGCTACACAGATGAGTTAACGCGAAATTGGCTCAAAACTTAACCGGTTTGAAATTCAACTATCGGTAATTGTAATATAAGGCCGAAAACTGCAAATCTCGTCTTATCTAGCAACCTAGTAATATGGCATCGAAGAGCAGACACGCTTCATCTTACAATCTACAATCTAAAACCCTAACGTTAAATGCACACGTACTAAATTTGCTTTCTGGAGGGAAAACGGAAATGTAAAAGTGGCATACAGATACAAAATATTAAATAATTGGCTAATAAAATTTAAAGAACCTTACAATTTTAGTGAGAAGATCAGTTATATTTGTCTTTTTGTTATTTACATTTTAACTCTTTACTGGGCTTCATGTTCCCATCAGAGTTTTAAATCGTTGCCATCACGGGAAAAATAATCCATGCTGATAACGAAGTTCGAATCAAAAGATAATTTTTTAACATAGCTGTTTCACTCCAACTTCGTATTATAAATTGTTTATACTGTGGTATTCTTTGCACATACACAGTCCAGTCACATTAATGTGACCACCACGTACTTTACATGTCAGAGTTAAATAACCAATCACAGAAGGCAGGTGGCAGCACAGTGCAGTTGAGCGTATATAAAGGGTGTGTGAGGGCTTCGGGAAACATTTCAATCGTTGGCGTAATGCAGAAACGAAGCGATTTATCCGACTTCCAAAAGGGCATGATCATTGGCTTTCGGGCCAAGGGTGGAAGCATTTCCGAAACGGCTGAGTTTGTGAACTGTTCGCGTGCCGCCGTGGTAAAAGTGTACCGTGCATGGCAAAATGGGACTGTCCAAAATCAGCGACGTGGCAAATGTGGTGCACCACGGGCCATAGATGACAGAGGCGAACGACGGTTGCGGAGATGCGTTCGGGCAGATAGACGGGCTACCGTTGAGCAACTGACCACCAAAATGAACCAAGGGGCTACCAAAAGTGTCTCCCAAAGTACTATTCAGCGAACATTGCTGCGTCTGGGCCTCCGAAGCAGACGCCTGGTTCGTGCACCTATGCTGACTGCTGTTCATCGACGGCGAAGGCTAGAATTTGCACGCCAGTACAGCAGCTGGACGTCCACTGAGTGGCGACAGGTTGCGTTTTCGGATGAATCGCGTTTTATGCTCCATCGGACAGATGGACGTTGGCGTATAAGGCGTGAAACCTCTGAAAGGAACCACCCTGCAACCATTGCCGGAACGGTCCAAGCTGGAGGCGGGAGCATTATGGTCTGGGGAATGTTTTCCTGGCATTCTCTAGGTTCACTGATCATTGTGGAAGGCACAATGGATCAATACAAGTACGCATCTGTCCTTGCGGACCATGTTCACCCCTACATGCGCATTGTTTTTCCTCAGGATGATGGCATCTTCCAGCAGGACAATGCGAGGTGCCATACAGCTGCCAGTGTACGTGCGTGGTTCGAAGAGCACCAGGATGAGTTTACCGTCCTCCCCTGGCCAGCAAACTCACCTGACTTAAACCCAATCGAGCATCTTTTGGACCATCTCGATCGAGTTGTTCGCGCCATGGATCCTCAACCGCGTAATCTAGCGCAGCTGGCCACGGCATTAGAGTCGGCATGGCTCAACATCCCAGAGAACACCTTCAGGGACCTATGTGACTCTCTTCCTGCACGTCTCGCAGCAGTCCGCTCTGCGAAAGGTGGTTATTCTGGCTTTTGACAGATGGTCACATTAATGTGACTGGACTGTGTATATCTTGCTCAAATATATAAACTTAAATTTCTGTGTGTTCTCAAAACTAAAGTTATTATCATTAATAAAGCTTCCGCGTGAATTTTATACTCACATTTTTGTAAGCATCTCTTGCTTTTTACTCAGAAAGAAAACGCTAACTGCTACTTCTATAATTCGAAAACGGACTCAACGGAAGTTGCCAGAACGATTTCATTACATTATTCACTGAGCCATGGAATTTGAATACTCTCGTTCACGTTCGATGTTCTTTACTTACTCAGGACTAAGTGAACGCTTTTCAACTTCATTACAGTAACATTTTACATATTGTAAACATCTCACTAAACCTTATTTAATGCATTCCATGAGTATGTTAAAATGTATGAGCTCTAGAAAACTGTGTCTGCTGCAATTAGCGGTATATTATAAATAAGGCACTGTTTCAGTTATTTTATCTTAAGAAAATGAGCCGGAGGGTAAAAGAGAACTCCACCGGATTTACTAATCCCATCGGAACCTTATTCAGGAGATGCATTATTTAATTCTTGTTCTTAAATATCGATGCTGTTACTTAGTTTTATAAAGAATTAAAAACATGATATTTGTCTTTGACTTCTATTGTGGTACTTTTATGGTTAACTGCGTTAACATTCTGTGAAAGTTTCAGTCAAGGATATACTTCGAATTCGTAATGAGTTTTACTGAAATATAATTCCATTTATTCTGCTACTGTAGAATATGCTGTTCTTCCTTTTCTACCCCATTGTTTCTTTCTCTTTTTTAAACTAAAACGGGCTATTAGTCTCGAAATACGATTTTGTGCGGTCTATTGTAAATTCATTGTTTCACTTTTTATTCGAGTCTCTTTCCATTCGGAGAGAGATATTTATCTTGCAAATTTAACTGTCTATTACCGATAAAAATAAAGATAAACTATTTAAAAAATGGAATGCACTTGTTAAAAATATTATTTTTACTTTTTAATCTGATTGATTTAAAAAAAATGCTTTAATTCATGGTATATCTAATATTTTTATAGAATTACATTGCAGATTTTTCACCAATATACAGAAAATATATAACATTTCCATGTTAGACTAAATGCATGTTCATCTAAGATACTGTAAAAAGTTTCGCGGATAATCACTATTGGTAAACAGTATTAAACTTTAAAAAACCTCTTTTGAGCGAACGTTAAAATCTAAACCTCTTCAGATTTTTTTAACACTTTAGATTATTTTTAAACCAACACTAAATTCTGAAATACTATGAACTAAAACTAAAACTGATGCACTCTCCGGTCTTCTAGTTTTCCCCCAATCCACCACGAAATTTCCAAGACGTTTCGATTTCTCGCAATTGCTGGAAGGCATACACAGTTACAGTTATATCGGCCGGCAGACATGGATGTTTGTAAATGTATAGTATTCGAGCGGCATGGGGTACTCTAAATATGCGACGATCCGAAAGTTCTCTAGAGAGGTTGGTGGTAGAGAAAGGTGTGAGAGACCCTCGGACCCTTTCCCCAGGGATGCTCTCCATCAAAATTGGGGGCGGAACCGAGCTAAATCGCACAGCCTCCTGTAAGGTGCTCAAGACTGTTGCCAACGACAGGCGTAAACTTGCGCTCCTTGCCACGAGGAATTCGTGGGTTTGGGCAGAGAAGTGGGCATTAGTCAACAACAACAACATGTTTCGCTGCTCCAAAATATCCATGAAATCGAGCAATATTAATTCTGTAGAAATTTGTAATATGATTGATTAAATAATATGCTTTTGAAATGATAAAAGTAATTAGATTTACTTACTTTAAAATACATGTTGTCAAAAAGCAGTGACGTCTCATGTGTTGTTTAATTTGAAAAGACTTAAATGTGAACTCCTTTTTTATTGTTGTTGTATATTTCACACGCATATTACATTCTTTCGTCTTTGCAATACATTAAAATATGCCTTTAGCTTAGACAGTTTTTATTTCGATGTTGCGGTTCCAGAATGTTTATTTCCAGATGTTTATTTCAGTGGGCATCTGTAACTGTAACATCTTCTCGCAGTGGATGCGACTTGAAATTCTGCACTCAGAGAATTATCTTCAGAAATTGGAGGTAGAAGATGAGAACACTTGCATTTCGTTTCCCAATACGTTTTAGCCAACTGGATGGAATGGGAAACTGGAATGGATCTAGAAAAAGTCCTAATGATAATGATTTCATAGATAATGAGCACCAACATTGGTACACATTATCTGACACCAAAAGTAAACTCAAATGCATAAAGCCATAAATATGAGACTTATATGGGCAGCTGAAGACGAAATCCAGAATAAGCAGCATTAAAAGCATGCAGCAAAATGCATTTCTATGTAAATTTTACGTTTTACGCTTTATGTTCTCTTAATTAGTTAGTGAAAATTGTTGATGTCAAGGAAGCTAATAAATCCACTTCTTGTTGTTTAAGAATATTTGCATCTCAGACCTACGAAATATATCAAAGTATATTTACAATGATCGGAAACGTGAATAGTATGAAAGATTTCTTTCTGGGAAAAGTACACCACACAAAAAGGTCTCGCCGAACGTGCTGTGAGAAAGAAATCGCCTTTCCCCAGAAAGACTTCCTCCTTTTCATTTTTTTTGACAAACCTAGAAAGAGCCGACGAAACATTGTTTACTCAACTACAGTTTTTTTATGGAAATAGGAGAAAGAGTTCTACACGTAAAAAAAGCCTAATTTTTGAATAGACGTGATAAAAATGCATAATTCGTCCTTGCGACGTTTTTCTTTCCATTCTTTAGCATAGATTTCCACACACTGTAATCTTATCGACCTACTACATCTATTTCTACATGACGGATAAAATATGTCAGCATTTCTACAATCAGAAAACCGTTTCCAAAATTATTCATAACTGATTATTTGTAATTTATAGTTAGAATAGCCCATTGTTCTATTTATGTAAATAATACATGAAATCGAATGGCAAGATGTTGTTGATGATATGATTTGTCTGATAGTTTATGAATTGTGTAATTGTATAGAAATATAAGAAATAACTCTGTACTTTTAAAGAACTGTGTAATAATAAAAAAATATAATTATAAGAAACTCTTACAGTCGATGAGTTTAATTAGGTTTGAAATATTGTGCTTGCTTAGTTATCATAAAATGTTCGTGACGTTATAAGATATTTCTTCCCCTTTCTTAGCATGCCCTCATGGTGTAATAGTCAGTACACTCGGCGCGTATTCGAGAGGTCCGTGGTTTGAATCCCGGCAAGGGCATTTCTCATCTTTCACTTCTTTTGATTATAAATAATTAAATGTCTCTACAGCTGCGCCCGAACTTTCAAAAGGTGGTGGATGATGATTCTCCACCACCAGGATTTGATGATTGGGTCCTCTAATCCCCAGTCGTCCTTTAAAAGGGGGTATATAAGGTTTTCTCCCGCTTTCTTAGCATTTCATTCCTCCGTGGTGCAATGGTCAGCACACTCGGCGCGTGTTCGAGTCCCGGAGAGGGCATTGCTCATTTTTCATCTTTCTTGCTTTAAAAAAATACCTAATGTCTCTACAGCGTTGAAGACTGTTGTTGAATTAATACAAAGTATTTTAATGTATTTCAAAGTCAGAAGAAGGGTGTAAAAAACCCTTTATTTACTCAAATAAATATTAACAGTTGGCACCAACTCGGGCTTACAAAACTCGGGCTTACAACTCGGGCTGAGCGTTAAGAGCTCTTTAGCGTTTTTACATTTAAGCTAAGCTTATATACTTGGCTTCTTCTTAATCTCACAATCCGATCCTACATTTCATTGTTAAGAAGCACGAGTTAATAAATACTAAATGATATTTTAAAAGCATTCAGTCTGAGGTTTTCATGAGAATGTTATTGGAGTCTTTGACAAGTTTTCAAGTAATTTCTGTGGGATTGAGAAAGTTCAAAAATTTCATTTCAAGTTTTTCTTCCGTAAGTGATTAATTTTTGTAATGTTTTCGTAATTTGTAAACAAGCGATGCTTTATTAAACTTTTTTTTAAATTTTTAAACATTAGTATCCTTTTTAATCAACTCCACTTTAGATATAGTATATGTATATAATGCATATATATATATATATATAATTTATAATTAAATTAGAAAATTTTCCATAAACCATCTCCAAGGAACAGAAATTCAATTTAAAACCAGAATTACTATTAAAGAAAATTAAGAAGTATTTAAAAATATTTTAAATTATATTTATGTACAGATCTATATATATATAATTCAGAATGAAGTAAAAAATAAGTACGTTTAAAATCCGTCCCACAATGAATTCGGCATAAACAACATGCAAAAACTAAAACACAGAAACACAGTAACAAACCTCAAGAAATATGGGAGCAAAACTTGTTAAAACCAAAACTGAAAAATTATATTTACATCTTTCGTTGCATTGTCATCAAGGCATTGGTGCAACAAAAGGTGTAAATAAATAAAATTTAATCTATTTCTGACCAGACAAGGATACAAATTAGAATTTACAAATAACAACAACAACATTAGGAGGGAAGTCAAAGTAATCTGTGTCTTTATTAATCCAACTCCTACAGGGCCAGCGAGCGGTGTAAAAATGAAGTATCAAAAAAGGAGGCAAATTTAATGCGATTGCGATATAGACAAATTAAAATAAATAAATAAATTAATTAATAAAATAAAAATACAAAATAAAATGTGAAACTTTCAGATTTTGTATTGCACCCAAAGAAGAGGTTTTTTTTTAACATTTCGTGTGTTACCTTTATTTATTAAATATCATGTTCTTCGCGCTTAAACCATAAAATTAAATTCAACAGTAGTATCATAAAATACTTAAAAAAAACATATGTTTAGAATTTCTGATACACAGTCTCGTCGCTGGAGATATTTTTTTCCGCGCAGTGTTGCCATTGCTCACTTTGAAATCGTTGAGTTTGTTAATAAAAAATTCGTTAAAGGTTTACAAAATATAAAATAGATAATAAAATAAATTCCAAATTCCAAATTTGGGCTTCCCTTTTCAAGTGGAAGACTACGTTATTCAAAATTTTATGTCTCTAGGTATCGTTGTTTTTCCAAAATTCGAGAAACATACATACATTCTTGCGGCTTCTTCATTATTTAATTTATTTAAATATAATGCATGGCTCTAGTATTGGTGGCAACAATTTGAAAAGTGAAACAGCGTATTATAGTGGGCGGCGTAAAATGCCAAAATGGAATTAATAACCTTTCTGTGCAAATTGCCCCTTTGGGTTAAATATGAGTAGACTGAGTCCAAAAACAAAACTTGCAAAAATAATGATCCAACACTTGAATCCATACTTTATTCCTTTACATATATATATATATAAAGGAATAAAGCTTATTTGAATCATTTATCTATGAAACAACCTTATCAACAGTTACAGGTAAGCAAGAGTAAAATAAACCATCTGTTCCGCATTCAAAACGCTTTAAATTGAAGGAAACATTGAAAATGTTTTCATTTCCTCTTAAGCAAATAAAGACATCTAAAGAGGAGAAATGCGGGTCTGTCATATTGAAATCTGCGTGGGAATTATCCGTTCCCTACCAGGTGTCAAAATCAATACTCCGAACCAAGTTTATTTGACCTCATTTAATCTAACACTATAAACAGAGACAGTGTAGAAAATTGTTGTTTCATTTAGAATTATTACGCTCGCTTTAGAAATTACGTTGACTTTAAGTATTATTTATTATTTTATTAGAACATTCATCTGAATAACCGACAGAGATAAAAGTATTCAGCGTTTAGCGTTTGTTTCTTAATGCATTATATGTTTTAAATTTGATGTTTTTATTATAAAAACTAATAAAAAAATTTGACGTGTACACCACATGAATATTAAATTACACGTAGTTTGCATTTTATTTAAACTTATTGGATTGAATTAAATCTACTTCATCGATAATGCATAAACCACAATAGAATAAATGTAGTCTTTAAAATTCATTATATTTGTTTACCATAGCGACACTGTGTCGGAAGGTTCACTTAACAGCATTACATCTGATTCATTTTATAACTCAGAATGCACAAAAATTATGTATATCATCGGAAGAATTATCTAATTGTTGCCACATGTTCTATTCAACTACTGTGATAAATCTAAAACGATGTATAAAAGAAATTAAACAAACAAACAAACAAGCAAACAAAACAGTTTTTCACAGACGATTCACTAATTCTCATTCAACTAATTCAGTTCTCACTTCACGACAAGGCAAAAATACATAAAAACTCAAAGTATCTGTACTAAAAATTACGAAGTAAATCTTAAACACTTATCTCCTCGAATAATTTCAGAATGGATTAAGCATGAATTAATTCGCAATAATAAAAGTTGGGGTTATCTTTGTTGTTGCGAAGCTTAGTTTATCTAGATTGGCAACAAATCCACTGATTTGCTAAGTTTCAAATGCAAATATGGCTGCTATGGTAGAAAAATTAACAGCACCTAAACACCTTTTAAATTATTGATAATTCTACAAATCTTGCATGCAGAGTTAAAGGCATAAAAACCTTAACCGGAAGATAGGAATAACATAATTCAATCATTTATAAAGCAAAAAAAAGCACAATTTACCAACATATAAGAATAAAAAAACTAAGCTCACTGAGCAGAGTAACAGAGTGGATATATATAATCATATATATATATATATACATTTGGTGCTGCCGATTGCAAACAAAATAGGAGGTGCGCAACTACATGTTATATCAGTACAAAATTTCAACGTTTATGCGATATACATAGATATGTACGTACGCACAGACGCCATGAAAAAATCTGTTCAGAATCCATTTTAAATCCCTTTTACGTTCAGATAGTCGACATTTTTTGTGATTACAATACTTCCTTTTTACTTCGTATAAGGAAGTAAAAAGAGGGTAATTATATACTATGGTATCTGCCGTTTTCAGCGCAAATAATTAAGAATGTAAAGGCCAGTGTCTTAAAAATTCTACGCAATTATGCTATATTCAGTTTTTTAATTTGGCAATATTATAAAGTTCTTGTTAGTTTAGTGCTCTTGGCAGCTCAAACCTTGGGAAGAGTCCAGCAACTGTTCGCTAGTCGAACAGTCGCTGGACTTCTTACAACTATAAAGCTAAACGCCAAAGAAAGTTTAAAATATTTATTCACTCAAAGAAATGATTGACAGTTGACCCCTCTTGGGCTTACAGAAAAGCTTCCACTTGGGCTTTAGCTTAAACTAAACTAAGTTGCCGAAGCTGTACAGAAATAACTAATCGAGTTGGCCTTTAATAAAACTTCACCGGCGAATACTAACATGCGCGTAAGACTACGGCCGAACGTAGCAAGATAGGCTTAAGGCAATGATGTGGCCCGAAGGCAGAACGCGCTCTACTGCGTACTTCTGAGCTTTTCTGCGGAAGTGACTGAACTTCCCATTAAATACTGGCTCTACCGCATTTACATAAAACGTCATACTGAAATTTCATTCTGGCAGGGAGTTGTAGGCAGGAAACAAGAATTTAAAGGAAAGGGATTCAAAATTAAAAAGAGCTATTAGAAAATTAAAATAATCCCTACATTATGATTTCGATCTACAAAGGGTGTGTAAACATTTTTACAACGGTTTTGGGGCCATTTAATTAATGTTTAAAATGTACAGAGTATTTTTTTAACGTTCGATGTGATAACGTTTGTGATAAGTTGTAATCGGGATTTCTATGACAGAAGGGCTTTTAGTCAAATTTCCAGGTATATTGAATTCCATTCCTCTTCCACTGATTTTTCAAGTCTATCAATCGTGGTGGGTTTGCGCTTAGAAAGAGCTCTTTTCAAGAAAATAAAAGGGACTATTACTCATAGGTGAAACATAATGGGGCTTTGCAGGAAGGCGTTGAGAAGATATACATGCAATATCTGCGTAAGGTTTCATTTCTTTCACGAATGCAGTGGTACTTTTAGAAGTATGACATATTGCTTTGCCTTGATATGAAATTTCACGTTTTGAAAGTCATTTAGATAAAGACACGGAAATTCTTTGTAAATATTGGAAGTCAAATATTCTCTTGATAGTACGGTGAATTGATTTTAACATTTTTTTCACTCTTCTCAATTTTAATTTCCCATTGTAAGAGCAACAATCATAAACAGCTTACTGAAACTTTTGTTACATTGATGGAACCTTTTTTTTATCCTACTCCCCATCCACGGCACTTCTGCCACTTCTCCCATCCACGGCACTTCTGCCATTAAGGAACGAGCAGCTCAGTATGATGAAGAAAAACGAAAAGGAGAATTAAATCTAGCATCAAAAGAGTTGTCATTAAAAAACGTGAAGTTTTTGCACATTGCAAATTTCTTTAACAATGGTGCAGTTCTTGGAATGGTCGCCATTCATGTCACCTAATGATACAGAAGGGAACGAGCTGAATCCTTGATTCCAATACGATATAAATGCCTTTGTGAAAAATTATTGACGGAACCAGATTTGCATATTTGTTTTCTCTTCGTTTTCGGTAATAAATAGACTTTTAATTTAATAATTTAGGCTAATCCATATTTCATTAAGGGTCACAATGTATTTCTAAATAGTTCCTATATAGGATTCTGCAAATTGCTTTACATCGATCCGCATTGGTCGGCAGAAGCTAGTGAACATTATGTGTTTTAGCTTTTTGAAGTTGTAAATAATGGTTTATTATTTTATTTATTGTTGCCACAGGTGTATTAAAAGATTTTGCAACTGATTTCTGCCTCGGTTAAGTTTCTCTTGTTACCAGCGATTTAACTCTAGGAACAAAAGAAAAGTGCGTACCTTTTTCTGGTATTCGTTTGCAGTCTTCTTTCGAAGTAGATGTTATGATTGACGACTTTTCTCCTTAATAATTTTGCTTACTTTCCACTTTGAAATTTTAATAACATGCATTTACCAACGTTTTGGAAGTATGGAATAGATATACTTCCCTTCGAAAAGCGCAAAAACATATCCTTTAATCCATAGCTTGTTTACATGCGACATTTTGAAAGAAGAATAAATTTAAAAGTTGCAGACTGTTTTTCTCATTTCGAGTAATAAGCTGCCTGTCAGAAATTTTTACTGCAAAACATTTATTTATTTAAATACCTTATCGAAGTGATACTAAAAATGTTTCAACACTTTCCGTGTATGTCTACGGCTAACGATCTAAGAAGTTTAAATAATCTAACATTCTCAGATAAAAACTGTAATTTAGTGAACTATTTTATTTTATTTATATGAATACAGTTCGGGGAAGCAGATTCCATTGCCTATAGCTAAGACTTACTTTACTTTACCTCTACAATTTTCAGAAACTTCTCGAGGAAAATATATCAGGAAAGAAATTTGCAAACAAAAATTCTTTGGCAACAAAAATTTCGATAAGCATATTTGAATTGCGCTTACGTGGGCATAAAGAAAAATGTAAATTCACTATCTAAGAAGATTTAGAAATGAGGCAAAACAAAAGTTTTTCTTTCTTTAACTAGTCAAGAAGTTTGAGTTTTAGATTAATCCACATTGTTGACATGTAGCAGTCTAGTATCTTTTACCTTGCATTCTTGCAGACACTTCTTTCTTCCTTTCTGAATTTCCTTAGTATGTCATCCGAGTACCTATGTCGGCACAGCATTACATGCATTTATTCAAGCAGCTCAATTCCACATTTTTCTTTCCGTCGACAGGTGGCTCTGATCCCTAAACATTTCATTTCCATATGGATATTGGTAAAAAAAGAGAAGATATATCTATCTGTATTTTTGAAATGCTAATAGAGCTCGTCTACGGCATATAAATACAACTATCTTTAGTAGCCGTCTTTTCGTTTAAAGAGTTTCATTTGGTCATTCAGTGTCTTGTTCAAACTTTCCATAGATTGAACAAAATGAGATGTTCTGTCTGATGCATAATTCTTTCAGTACTCTATTAAGGAACTGAAGGAAAGAAATTGGATTCCTTCGTAGATGTAATAACATTCAGAAGATTATAACGTTATTGGATACCTATCTCATTTCAAATAATCGGGGATCTGATAGAGAAAATGTTATTTTTCTCATAAGCAAGTATATGAAGAGGACGTTTAGAAGAAGAAACCTTTGGAAAGAATATTCAGTGGTTTAAGCAATTTAGGGATTCAAAAGAGAAATTTGGTGTTATTGCGTAGCAAAATGCTTTTGTGAAACTAAACGATATATAAGGTATTTTTTCCTCCTTTCTGCACGCCTTCGTGGTGTAATTGGCTGCATACTCGACGCATATACGACAGGTCTAGGGTTCAAGTCCTGGCGAAGACATTTCACATTTTTGACGTCTCATTCATAAACAAAAATTTGAAAAGACTTTTTTAATTAACTAAAAAAAGTAAAATTCAAAAAATTGAAGTAGAGCCGAGAAAGATAACTAAAAAACTATATCGTGATTATTTTTTTTGTTATCAGAGAGCAGCCAATGCAAATTTTAAAATAGTTAATACAGCAATCTTTAATTTGGTACTTTGTGATTAGCAACTTAGGTAAAGTTGCCAACTGATTGACGACTTTGTAAATTTGCGGAAATCACATGTTTGCGAACTTTACAGCTCATAGAATATTGCGTACTCATAAATAATTATAAGAAGAAGCATTTTTTATGAGACAAGAAAAGAAACATTCATATATTTTTAAATAATTATGTAAGGAAGCATTTTGTAGGGTCGATATTTATATTTTTACAGTCGCTGGGATAATGACGGGATCGTATATTGCCTAATTTAGAGCCCCACTAGAGCCGAAGTGGTTAGGAAAACTGCTTTCTAGGAGTTCGACCCGTTCTCAGGCGAAAGGGCTTGCTTTATAGCTAGTTTTCGTGGTTTGTTTTCATGCCTAACGTGAAACCTAGTCAGTTCTTCACGAAGACAAGACTCTCTTGCATGTCTTTGTCATATTCAATTAATTTCACTTAACCTAACTGTCATTCATTTTAGAGTACACAGGGCTCTTTCGCTGCATTACTCTTGACGTCTTATCAAAAAAGGAAAGAGGCTATGATGCGCTTCGAAGTTGGCGAAGTAAGAAAGGTTCTATTGGCTGCTGATATTTCGGTAAATAACCGTTGTATGTCGAGAAGTTTTGCGCATGAATAACTAATTTTTTTTTATTACTTTTGATGGATAGGAAGATAATTAAGTTAATTTAAGTCGGGTGCCGGAAAATAAGTTACTGATGTTGGTATCAGTCTGTGTATCAGTGTTATGGTTAGTAAATGTGGGAGAGGATTTTGTGTTTCTCAGAGAGAGGGCAGAGAGAATAACGGAGGCGAAGTGTTTCGGGATTATAACGTTTATTTGTTTTACGTGATTACGGCAAAGCCTTGACGGGTATCTGCGTAAGGGAAGAGATGCCTCCTTGGAGGACTATCAAAGGGAAACTGGCTCATATATACGTTACACATGGGGAAAATCGCAAAAACGCCCATGCAGCCAGCCCGTTCGTGGTATTCGAACCTCGGACCGAACTACCAGTGTTCAGCGACTTTACCGCTGAGCCGTTGGTGGGCTATTCGGGATTGTAATGAAAGTGAACTAACCGCGAAAATTAGTAGCTAACGAGAGTATATATTCAGTGATGGTGTTAATGTTAAAGTTGAATAAATTGCATTGCTGGAAATAAACCAAGAGCGCATTAATGTTTTCTCTTAGGGCTTTGTTTTGCAAAATCTGAAGCTTCCTTTCAATATGCGGATTTTTGTTTCATGCCCCCGAACTAGATATGCACGTATAATAGTTTTGGGTAGAAGATCATTTTAGTATATACGATGAGGATAGATTTGAAAATGAAAGTTTGCCGTTATGGCCTATAGTCCCGTCATAGCAATATAATATAGTGGTGGCCTCATTATTTTACTATAGTAACATATTATTGTAGGGTCTTATTCTTCCAGTAATTATTTAATATTTTTCTGACGTAGCTAGGAAGTATATCTGGAATGTTAGTTTGTTATCCAGTGTGACATCAAGTTATTTAACATAATTGTTCCACTCGATATCTTCGCCAAAAATGGCGGATGGGGAAGTGGGCTTTGTAAAAAATGTGCCTTTTTCAAAAAAATGACGGTATTTGGTCATGAGCGTAATGGGAATTCTCTACATTTTAAACTAATGTTCGAGAATGATGAGATCAGTTTGCAAATGTAGGCATATACATACATAAACCTTCAGTCACAAAACTTCTAACATTTCAAAAAATACTTTACTTTCAAAACTTCTAAAAATATAAAAAATGAAAAGATTCTAAAACATTTTGCATATACTTCGCTTTTCGTGAATTAAAAGTACTATTTTTTGCTGCCAAATCTTAAAACTAAATCTTTACAACGAATTAAATTAAGTCTTGGCTAAAAGAATTCGAGGATTAGATCTTTTATAATAACAAACTGTTTATTCACAGCTGACATAATGGTGATGCTGCTGAAAACGTTTTACTGTCTCTCGATGCCACCAGCATTGCGTACAATCTGTTTCCAGGTATGTGGAAGTCGTAGTATATTTGTTGCAACACTCTACTCTTCTTTTAACAGTTTTAAATGGAGAGGTGTGTTGCTTAAGGTACCTTTGAAACGGTTCGGAAACGAAAACCAGCATGTGCTTTATTTATTTTGGGAATTAAAAGAGAATTAAATAAAACTGACAGTTATTTCACATTGAGAAATGTGATGGAGGGTACAGTAGATTTCAACCCATCGGGCAAACAGAAAAGTCCACATGAATCGTAACACTGTCCTGCAAAAGGACGTAAGGATTTTGTAGAAATATCACCGCTTCTTTTGCGATTAAGTTCCAAATAAACAGTAATAATGCCCATCGATGGTGTGAGCTTGAGGTACAATATGAGCTAGGGTCCGATGTTCGTGAGAACGATCATAAACTTCACATTGCGGGGCTCTGGTGAATTTTAGATTTTCGTGGTGACTCCTAACGATGTTGTTCATTTGACTGGCTCTTCCGTTTTGCCTCGTACTATCTGGTGGCCTCATCCAGCCTAATGATACAACAAAAAAGTAAAGACTTTCTCTCGCCATCATAGCGTAGACTCGCACCATAGACTTTGAGCAATATCTTATCGTAGCCCTTTTGCAAATCCAAAACTCCGCTGTTCCTATTTCGAGTACATAGATATGGCAGGACTTACGACAGCTGCAGTCTGCTACTTTAGAATAGATCATCCAGGACCATTTCTTCCCGCCAAATCGTGATTTATAATCATGGCAACGACTGAAAAGGTCTAATCCTCTAATTTACAAAATTCTTCTAATTCGCTTTTCGTGGTAATGACGACACTGGTTACAATCATAAATAGGGAGGAGGGTCGCTATGATCTTGAAGTATCTACATTAAAGTGACAGACTATAGGACTGGACGGTTTCGTTGTTGTGGCGAAAGGTAAATTTTTGGAAGAGAGGATTTGTAAATTTTTGGAAGAGAGTGTCGGTTTATTGGGAAGCAGGTTAATTATCGAATTCATTTGGAATATGAATGATATTGTTCATATTGTATATTGAATAATGATAATTATCGAATTCATGTGGAATACTAATGATCATTCATGTGGAATATGATCACTGGTTTTTCTTTCATACGTCTGTAGAGATATATTGCCAGTGTTGAAAATTCAAGCCACGTAAAAAGCCAATATCAATGTAGAAAGCTCCGACAAAGGATTTTGCATTTCAGTTTTCAATAAAAAATGGCGTAAACATTGAAATGGTAAGAAAACGTATTAAATCTTGAATGAAGCTAAAATACTATACGCAACAAGAATAAATATATTACTACAAAAATTTCGTCAGACCTGTTGTATTTTGTTTTAGAAGTTGAAGAATGCAGAATTAACAGAAATTTTTCAAATGGTATATCTTAGTAAGATAGTATCTTAGTAGTAGAAACGTATTTTGTTTATCACATTCAATATATAAATTAATACTTGCTTTAAAATGCTATGGGCTAAGAAAGCGATAATAAATGCTGCAATTTCTATAATATTGCAGGGAAAATTGTTTCTATTGTCCTCACACATCGTGGCTCAGTGGGTAAGACTTCGGTGGTAATAGCAGAAGGTACCAAGTTCGAAACCCATTAAAGGCAAATCACGTAACAGTTGCCTTTTATTTAAATTTCTTGCCTGTTAGTTTCTATTCTTTATGTTCCATTTATTTTAGAATGTTTTCCATTGTCTAGAACGTTCCAGCTCGTTTATCAAGTGTATATAAGTGGTTACTTATTCTGTTCGAATAATAAAGTTTTGAGTTGAAACTCGAGTACTTTTTTTTTCATTTGTCTTAATACGATCATTTCATCTATGCGACCGTATCGAAGACGAATTAAGAAAATCTTACGTAAGGTGAGTTAGTTAGCAATAGCCTGTTGTAGGGCGTTTCATATTTATTTGTAATGGACGGGATTTTACTACTACCAGAAAACAGTAGCACCTCCTCCAAATGCTAAATAAAATATGAATAATAAAGCGAGACTAACTACGATTAGATTAAAAAATAATCACTCCGAATTCTAAATGGATCAAAAAGCAAGCAAGTATTTATTTTTATTAAAGAAATGAAAGAAAGAATGTTGAACATTATCACAAAAGAAGAGAAAAATTCTTTCTATTTTTGGAGATTCTCGCCTTCACCCTGCAAGAGTTCTGACGACGGAGATTTTCATCCCTAATGGCTGAGAGATCAACGATGGAAGTGAAAGATGACGTTCTACCAATATTAATGTGCGTTTTGGAATCCCCATTTTTAAGAGAAAAGTAGAAAGAAAAAGATTTTTTAAAGCAGCTGAGAAAGACAGACTTTTGAGATAAATGTTCCGGCAAACAATAAAAATGAATAAAATACATTTGCGCAGAAAAAAAGTTGATTTTTCGTAAGTGGCTTTTCTAACAGTAAAACTTAAAATAAAACAAATTTAAAACTAATATTCTTTTTGCCTCTTTACTTTAATTTAAATATATTACCTTAATGCCTTTTTAAATAATAGTAAGAAATAAAGTATTCACTTTAATTTAATTTTAATTAAATTTCTAGGGATATGTCATAGTAATCTTCTAATGCCAAAAATCTTTAAAAAAATTCAGTATCGAAAGCTGGAATCTCTGCTAATATTTATATCCGAATCTTCTGAATTCTAATTTAAAATCTGATAAAAGTTTGAATTTAAAATTTTGAAGGATTAATTTTGATCTCCAATGTAAGCACGCATTAACCTTTTCAAAGTCATCAACTACCTCAGCTCGCAATTCGATTACACATGCAGTAGGTGCAAATGAACATGGCTCGCATAACAAATTTACGACTGACAGATATCTTACGCATTTGGGAAGAAAGTGTTGCTCAATGTAGCAACCGCCGAAAGATTAAAGTGCACTGATCATGTGGTGGTATGTCCGCTTGATGCTGCTTGGTATGTAATAGTTGCTTCCTCCTGTCGCCATCTATTAGCACCAATGAGAAGCGTAGCAGCGCACGAATTTCACATGCTCTTGAAGGTGGTAGTGACCTTGGGATTCGATCTTGGGTTTGTTATATGGCAGTCGAATATCACACCGCACTTGCAAAAGAGCTCTCATGCGACAGATTCTGATATTCGAACTGGTTTAAATCGCATTTGATTAACTCTCGAGATGACTATACACTAACCTCCCAATCATTTCTGATGCGATATGAGAAGATACAGCTGGTCGTGTTATGTACTAAATAAATTTTGTTGTGGTATCTCTTGTCTTTCTTGGTGTTGCAATTTGGGTGACCAGCAGTGTACTTAACGATTACGCTGTTCAGACATCATATTGAGTAGCACAGGGTAATAGGGGACGATCTGCTACCCAAAACATTTAAGTACGCATATGCATTTTATTATGCAATAGAGAAAGAAGGCGCAGCGAGAGACGTGTTTTCTTTAAGCATCATCAGGAGAGAAAAAGTAATGCGTATAACGGCGGTAGTATTTATAAACCGGAAAGTCTTTTCAGTCGTGAGAACGGGCAAAAGTTTACAATAGTGCAGAAATTGTCCGCAGACACCTTGAAGGGGTTCTATTTTAATTAAAAATTAGTAATGCAAAGGTATATTGTCAGTTCATTCGAGTTAAGTTTATAATTTCGTTTCAGATTTTATATTTTAGCACACAAACACAATTACATGGATATATATATAGATATATATATGTATATGTATATACCCACTTCGCTTACTCGGTCTTTATTTTGGCAATCGTTGGTCGTAGTCATATACTTCCAATTACAATTTATCGTCCGAACAAAAAAGGTAAAGTTACGCGTGTAATTTAATTTCTGGCGAGACTAACTACTATTAGATTAAAAAACGTTCGAAAAACAAACCTGAACAATTAAAGTAAGAACACGATTGAAGTAAAAACATCACAAATGAACAGTAATCATGGATAAACTATCCTAATGTTATTTATTTAAAACAAATCTGCATTTCAATAAGAACATAATAATATTAGCTTTATAATACCTGATGATAACTGGGGATAATCGGAATACACACATTGTACTGTTCGGCTCAACTGCTTTATAAAACCCAAAGGGCACCTCACATAAATGAATCTTGATCACAGTTCCCAAGAGGGACATCGGAGGAATGAAGGAGAAAGAGGCGAACAACACACTTGGATTTCGGAAGGTCAAACACATCAGCAATAGAGAAGGCTACAATGATCTGGAACGTAAATAATAGAAGTAAGGTGAAATCATATGTGTGGAAAATTTCTGAAGCTTTGGACCCCCTTAAACGTCTGGGGCCCTTACCGAAGAATCTGCATAACATACGTTTCAATTAATAAATGAAAATTAAATTATTTGGCATATACTCGTTACACATGGAGAACACCACGAAAACGTTCGCTTCGAATAGAACCCAGGTCGAACTACCAGTGTCCAGCGATTTTACCACTTGGCCGCTGGTGGTTGGTAAATGAAAACGAAATGGATGAAATGCTAATACAAAAATGCAATATAAATTGCGTACGCTGAATAAAAGTAAAAATAATCAAGGGAATGCAATTTACCATCAAACTAGCCCTAGAAAAACTATGTACGGTAGCAGAAGGAGAAAATTATGCGAATATGTTTCAAATTTTCAGAACCTAATAAGCTTAAAAGCTAAGGGGGACACGGTGTAATACCTGCGGTATTAAAATTATTCATTATGGTTTTTATTTTTATTTTTCGTATTTCATGCATTATTCATTTAAATATTAACTTTTATATGAAGTTTCGAAAATACTAAATAAATCTCACGAACAAGCTACGAGTCGTAGTATTTTGAAAACTTTATCTTAAAAGAACATTTTAAAATCGTATGTTTATACGTTTTTATACGTTTACAGTCGAAGTATATTTATCATTTTGAGTTACTAAGAAACTTCGTAAGATATAAATATATATTTGTCGGAATATACTATTTAAATAACATCTCTTCAAAACATTGTATAGTTTGGCAATTTTTTATTAAGTTCCATTTTATTATTTTCGGTAATTTCAAGCTATCCAGTCAACTGCCATTAGAACAGGAATTCCTCGCGAGTAAACCAATGTGTTATTAATTTCCTGAAACCCTATAATAAACCCATTAAGTAGTTTTGAACGTTCATAATTTTATGCTTCATATTTCCTAATTACTGTTTTCGAAGATGAGCCTCTTTTGCTTTAATGAAGTTAAAAGCTTATGCATCTAGTTCCTATGACAGAGAATCAAGGAGAAGTGCTTCTAATGCTGTTTTCTTACACTTACTGCAAAGATAATAAATGCTCCATCCATTGGTATTTATAGTAGAATAAATATTTTGATAGGCAGAATGCTTCTGTACGCTCGCTAAAGCCCTGCATGACCAAGTTTCCTTCCGTTTATCTGCTAGCTTCCCGAAATAAAAGGAAATGTATAAGGATTTATTTCGCTTATGCGCATCACATAATATAATTCTACTGACTGAATGGGGATACAGAGAATTTTGTTCTCCTCAGATAGGACAAAAAATGCTGTCCTTTTACATGTTTATTTCATCGTTCTTCATTTCGTTTTATTTTAGACGAATGTAGTTGGTTTGGTTTACTTCATTACTGCAAAGCACTCGAAGGCTATCTACCTAAGGGCAAGGATGCCTTTGTAGAGGACTTTCTAAGGGAAATTGGCTCGTATACACGTTACATATGGGGAAAGCCGCGAAAACGCCCATTCAGTCAACCCATTCGCGTATTTGAACCTCGGACGGAACTGTCAATTGATCGACTTTACGTTCAGTTGCTGGTGAGCCAGGCGAATATAGCATTCTTGGGTTATTAACACGTTCGCTGCCAACGAAGAGTTACCCCGTAGGTTCGAAGTTTGTGTTTGAGCGCCAACTACGATTTAATCCTTGTTTTACCTCATGTTCTTTGAAGGTACAGATGGTTAACAAAGTAATACGAACACCTGTGAAATTATGGAAAATCTATATTAATAGGCGGTTGGACCATCCTTTGACTGAAGTACAGATTGAATGCCACGTAGGATAGATGCATAAAGGTCATGGACAATATTTAAAGGAATATTAAGCCATTCCTTCTGCAGAGTGGTCTCTAATTCCGAGAGTCCGGATGGAGGTGGAAATCGGAAACGAAGTTTGGACTCCAAATATGCCCATAAATGTTCAATAATATTCAAGTCCTGAGAATGAGGGGGCCAAGCGATATGTTCAATTGCATCGTCATGTTCTTCGAACCATTCTTGAATACACCCAGCAGTGTGGATAGGAGCGATGTCGTCTTGAAAAAGGGGTCGCTCCCCGGAGAATACAGTCTGGACAAAAGGATGGGCATGATCCCCTAGAATGCTTAGATAGTGATTGGATGTTATCCTTTCATGCAAAATAACAAGTGGCCCAAGACCGCGTTAAGATATCGCACTCCATACCGTAATGGCGCCACCCCCATGCTTCACAGTCGGCAAGAGGCAGTCAGGAAGGCTTCTTTGGGCGTTCTTTAGACATAAACGCGTCCGGTCCTCTGACATAGGGTGAAGGCCGATTCATCTGACCATATTACCTGTTGCCACTGCTGTGGGGACCAACCTTTGTGATCTCTGCATCATTGGCGTCGCTTGAAAACATTAGTTGCTATCACCAAGAGTTTAGGAATTGTCCACTCTGCCATAGATGTTCGCAGCATGAAGTTCCCCTTTGACAGTTTTTGTTGAAACCGGGTCTTGGAGATGACTGTTTATTTCGGATATTATCTTGGGTAACGATTGCTTGTGCTTTCGGGCTACTGTGCGCTTCAAAATCCGTCTATCCCTATCAGCCAGCTTTGACTTTCGGCCACTGTTGTTCTTTGAAGACGTCGTCTTACCCTCTTTCGTGTACGCTGTCAAAACAGCTGATACTGTACTCCTAGCAAACCCCACAAGTTTTGCTGTTTCCGTAAGAAATGCTCCACTTAAAAGCGTTCCAACTATCATTCCTCTTTGGAACTCTGACAGGTCTGACATTTCAATTTCTCACAGAGAGTTCGATCAAAGCATGCAACGCAGGTGACTGCTGTTGAGAGACTGATACCTTGCTCTTCACGCTCACTAGGTGGCAGACGTCTGTTGCGGGTGGCTTGGCTGTACTGCAGGTGTGAAATACGTCATACCTTTTCACAGATGTTCTCATTATTTTGTTCTATGTATGTATCTGGCTCTGGAGATTAGAAAAAAAACACAACAGTTTGGCGCAATTCAAGAGATTTATTATTATTAATACAAGTATAATATAATTAATTTTAAAATAAATAGCATAGGAGCTGTAAAAATAATCAAGCAATTAATAATACTCTTTGTTATAATAATTATTGTAAAAAAATCAATCTTTGTTATAAGCAAACGCCAACTACGAATATATTCGTTACGAGTATACTCGTAGTTGGCGCTGTCATAAAACATTTTATCGCAAAAACCAACTACGATATAACTCGTATAGTGTGGCGGAACCATTTTTGAAAACGTCTCTCGACAGCGAACGTGTTAACTACGCGTTATGTTATGATTATAATATAGCAAGGAGTAAATAATGCTTTCTAGTAATTGTATCCTCAACAGTAAAATGTATTAAATTAAGATCGAGGAGATCTAACAATGCAATTATTTTTCGTATTTCCGTATTTCCCCTTGTTTAGCTAATTTTATCGTTCGAAAATTGAAATGGGAAAATTTCGAGTAATTTAATTTCCGAAGAACGCTGTTACACTAAGAATATAACAAACAAAAATAAGTAATGGGAAACTGCTTGTAGCTAGTACAATATTGTTTGGTTGGCAAGAATGTAACTTTGGTTTGTAGTGCAAAATCAATTTGTTTAAAACAAACGAGCTTTAATCAGTCAAATACCTTTCATTCTGTTCGATTATCTTTTGCCATCTTTCTGGTAACTTCATGATTATGCGCTCATAGAACTTCTGGTCTTTATCAGCAAAACACTCAATCAAATATGATTTTAGGTCATCGTTATTACTGAAAGTTTCACCATGTAATGTTTTGTAAACTTAAATAAATGATAATCGGATGGTGCAAGGCCGCGATTATATGGAGGATGACACATCACTTCCCAACCAAGCTTCAATAATTTTATACGTGTTGCTGAAGATATGTGAGGCCTCGCATTGTCGTGGTGGAACAGGATTTCTTTGTGATTTCCTGATTCTGGCCTTTTTCTCTTTGATTGCTCCCTCCATTTTCATACATTGTTGGCAGTAAACATCTGAATGGGTGATTGGAAACAGCTCAAAAAGCACAGTACCTTTATATTCCCATCAGACTGACAGCGTAATTGTTTTCTGACGCAATTTAATTTTCCACATGATTTACGCTAATTCATCACGCTTGGATCATGTTTTTTTTCGATTAATGTTATTTTAGACGATCCATTTCCCATAGTGAGAGATAATTGGTTTCAAATAAGAGTTGACTACATTATGCCTGAAAAGCGTATCACAAATACTCATAGTGTTAAATGAATTTCTTTCTCTTCATTCGCAACCCAAATATCGAGATTCTTCACGACTCCGAGACATCTTATGTGATTTGCACTATTGTTGTGTGTGTGTTTCCATTCTTTCCGCATGCTTTCGTGGTGTAATGGTAGCATACTTGGCGCATGTTAGAGAGGTCCAGGTTCGAGTCCCAACGAGGGTATTGCTCATTTTCATGTCTCGTGCTTCAAAATGACCTAAGTACTTTACAATGGGTCCCGAACTAAAAGGTGGTGGATGATCGGCAACCGTAATCCCCAGTCGCCCTTTAAAAGGGAAAGTATATAAGGCATTTGCTCCCTCTGTTCTGTATGCCTCAGTGGTGTAACGGTAGAACACTCGGCAAATATTCGAGAGGTTCAGATTCGAATTCCTGCTAGGAATTGCTCATTTTCATGTCTCCTTTTTCAAACTAACTCAATGACTCTGCAAATAAATGAAAGGGAAAATAAGGTAGACGAAAAGCTAATACAAAAGTGCAAATGCGCTGTGTGGCTCAATGTGCAGTATAGGTCTTTTGTGTTCTGAGAGCAGAAATATTTCCAACATTTTTTTTTCTCTTTAATAGCTCTTTTGTACAGTGCCTCATATGTTTACAAATATTACATATGCATCTCCTTTTCTTCGCACTTTTCATCTTCCTGTAGAACGCTTCAGTTTTGTTTTTGCCTGATTTTAATAACCTGACCTTAATGCGTACCTTTGTCTGATGATGCCTGATCTGTTGATGTTTTGGAGAGTTTATAGTCTGAATGTTGAAGACTTAATCATATTTTTGTTGGATATATATTTTAAGTCTACTGTAATTTCATGTAACATATTTCTTTCTTTGCTCTGAAAAGTCGCTGATGGTTGAGGGAGAAATCTCTGAATTTTTTAAACATTTCTAATTCATTTTAAAAAAACTTAGAACGCTTCATGTTTATTTTCGTTTCTACTGTGTTCTTAATTTGAAATGCATTATGATCAGGTACTGAACATTTTCCAAAATTGTGCAGTTTGTAATTTTGTTCTATAAGTATTCTATAAGTATACTTTAGACAGAGTTAAATCAGCCCATTCTGCTTCAGTTACGAAGTCATATCTGGAAGGCAGATGTGCTTGGTTATGACTTATATTGTTTTCCGCTAAAGATTTTCCAAGGAGTCGCCTCTTGAGTCACTATGATTATATCCTCCTGTGTTCTTTGACATCTTTTCCCATTAGACAATGGCCTTTCATATTTTTTTAAATGTTTCAAATTCAAATCTAGGTTTTCTGCAAGGAAAGAATAAAAGGAGGTAATAAATACTTTTCCTTTTTTAGTTTAATTTATATAATATGATATCAAGGTTGGCGTTATTGTGATTCAGTTTACTGTTATAGCATTTCAATGTTACTTTTATGGATAGATTATTATTGGAGATTCACAGATATATATTCCATGAGTTTTTGCACATTTATTATTTCTTTTAAACGGTGCTATTTTTCAAAACGTATTAGATCTTATTTCTTTGAAATTATGCGCTTTATTAGATGGGATGATGCACCGGCACTTTTTTCGAGATAATTTGCACAATTAATAACGGATTCTTCTTAATTTCTTTCTAAGTTGACACTCGATGACCATGTAATAGTAAGTAACTATTTACGTATTAGTAATGCTTTGACCTTTCTGACATCTCACCGATTCCTCTAAAATATTGAAGAATAATCTGATTATTGAAAGATGTAAAGTAAAATTTATACACTGCGTTCCACCACAGAGTGTTTTCCTTTTCAGAAGGTACACTTCTGGCTATGAGTATGCCCAAACATCTAACGCTTAAACTACGTAATAGTATTTCGAATATCCTTTATTCCATGTAAACTTGCCTTTGTAATATACCCTGTTTAAATGCTCTAAGGGAAAGCTGCACAATCCATTTTAAATCCGCATTTCTTCTGTCTTTTAACTTGAATAATAGGATTACTTCCTCTGGGTATAACTTCATATAATATGAAACTGGTTTGGGAAATACTTGAGAAGAACAGAATAATATTGCTTATAAAGTTTCTGATTTGTTTCAGACAAATTCAGTGACTCAGTTCCTAAATCCTTAAAATGATTAAATTTTTTATTCTATTCTAGAACTGAGTACAAATATACATCTTTGAATACTTTCTTTATTTGGCACTGTGTGGACTGTTTTGGAGTGTTATTAATTATGCTATTCGTTTGCTTTTTGTACGTACTTTTAATATTATTTGGCACAGTGTAGACCAGTGTTTACCAACGTGGGGCTCATGCTCACAAGGGGGCAATTTGATTGTTAAGGGCAATTCAAAAATGGACTCGTCCAGAGTTTAAGGGGACAAAGGACGTTCGAATTACCAAATTTTCTTCAAAAAGTCGAAATTTTTCAAAATTTCATTTTTTTTAATCCCGAAAATAAAGAATAATTAAGTGATGTATACGTAAAAAAGCTTTTAAATCGTGGTGCATATTGAATATTTTATAAAGAATTTTCGCTGTAGACATAGACATTTAAATGCTTAGAAATTTCTGCCTAAAAGCTATCATTCAAGTCTGTTTCGTGAATATTTAAGTTTTTCAATATTAAAAATTATGTATATACTAGAGGGAGCATAAGAATTTTAGAGAAGTTAGCACAAAAAATTTGGAAAACACTGGTGTAGACCGTTTCGGGCTGTTATTAACTAAGATGTCCGTTTACTTTCTATCCATACTTTTAATACCTTGGGACAGAGTGAACGTCGTTTTGGAATGTTATTATGTATGCTGTTCTTTTGTCCCGTATCCGTATTTTTATAGTGAAGCGACTTCTCAAATGCACGTTTTTAAATCCAAAACAAATTACGCCTACTTTGCACGAAATTTTAGTTAACAGAAGGTAGTGATTATGTTCAAAGGAATGACTTTTGACTGAGGATAACCTATATGAAGCTTGTAGCTACGTTAAAGTACGCACTTTGAAATACTTTAAAGTAACAGACTATGATATTTAATTTGCTAATATTCAGTAAATCTCAAGAGTTGCATTATGTCATTGCCGTTTCTAGTTGTTCTTAATTTTAAAGTTCACATTTATATATGTATGTGTATATAAAACATTTGTAAATGTCGACGACAATTTAATAAAGGAATAAAACGAAAAGCCTGGGGAAACAACACACATAAATTCTGGGTATTATTAATCGACTAAGCATAAGTAAGGTTAAATGTTTTATAAATGAGGAATATGGTATTATATCTTTTATTGTTTACGATATCAAAAATGTAAAAGGAAAAACTACAAAATTTATTATCTGTGTCTGCTTCTTCTAAACATCTCAAGAAAGCTTAATGAACTGGATATTGTACTGTATAAATCATTCATTGCAGAGATATATGAATGTAAGACTTATAACAAGATTAAAGCTTATCGAAAAAACTTGATAATTTCAAGAAATAAATTTGCCAAAGGAGAGCTGTTTGTTTTCTGATTATCACTTTGCAGTTTTAAAAATAAGGCATTACATCCGTAAAGAAGGCATTTTTAGGGAACTAAAATCAAATTCAATAACTCCATTCAATAACTCAAAAAATTCGCTTTGCGGTAATTTACTATTTTACGTGCAATTCCGTTATATGTGATATTCCGACATTACTAAAGTCTCCAACGTGCTCGATTATACAACTTTGGCTGTACTAATATTTAAATGTGAGTTAAAATAGGAGACCATGTAGGTGACTATTTCAGAGAAAACATACTTTATAATTTAAATTTTATGCATTTAAAATTTTCGCCGTTGCTTTTAAAAAGACTAAGCTTCTTACATTGTGATATATACAGTCGCCACAAAACATCTGGTGAATTATCTGATTTATTCACGAAAGTAAAATTTAATAAGAATAAAAAAATCTATGGCAGCACAGAGACTGAAATCATATGCATTCTTCTTCAATTTTTTACTTCTTTGTGCCGAAGTAAAGGTAGTATTGTAATTGCAAAAGGTTTCGGGTATCATATTTCAACGAAATTATTCGTTTTGATTGCTTTTGAATTCCCGTGAATGATATTTTTGCGTGACATCTGTACATACGGACAGAATAAAATAAATCTTTTTTTTCAAAATGGATTTAAAATGAATTCAGAAAAAAACATTTTCGTACTTATGTACGTAGAATGCTGACGTATTGACGTATTTCGCTGACGACTCATTTGTTGAGACGTATTTTGCTGGTTTATATTTCAGAAAATTTTTATTCGAACTAGGAACCTTTAAAATTTCTATTTACCTCACGATTCAGTGTGGTGTATTAATAAGAGTCTCCAATTGGAGAGATAGAGATTTTTTTCGAAATCTTGTTTTCAAAATATTGGCAAGAAAATAACAGAAAGAGTTTTTAACTTCTCCTTTAAAGGTTTTAATGTACTCCTCAAATTTCGGAGCTGTTCTAAAGCGATAAGAAGTACTGCGCCATCTAAAAGTTTGAGTAAGAACTGATACTTGCTTTTATCAGTTAGGTATTTTTTTAAGGAGCTATCGAAAATTCACTATCCACTTTCCAAGATTTCCTCGTGCTTTTAAATTCTACTGTGAAGGTTCTACATTGTTCTAAAGAGTAAACGAGCATGCCGCCCTTTAAGAGTTTTAATAAGAAATGATAGCGAGAACGCAACAACGACGACGTAAATTACCGCAACAACGACGCAACAACGCAAAAACGACGACGTATTTCAAAATTGGAATTGTTAGCAAAATTAATTACGTATTTTTTGCAATAAATTATTATAAATTATTAGCTTAGCACATGTGACTTCCACTGATAGCGTGAACGCAGCAACGGCGACGTGAACTTGACGGGTGATATGTATACGAGAAATGGGTGTCTTGAGCGTAGCGTTTGAATATAAACGTCTCGAGTGTAGCCCCCTCCAGGTGGTGTTTCGAGATCTTATACAGATACTGACTTTCCTGTTGTTTTGTAGGTCCACAGGGCAAAGTTTCATCAAGATCCGAATAAAACTCTAGATATGCATAAATTATCAATTACAGACACACAAACAAAAACCAGACACTCATCTTTATATACATATATATATATATATATATAGAGAGAGAGAGAGAGAGAGATAGAAATAGAGATTATTCGTCATTTTACGTATCTAAGAATATTTTATTACCAGAGAAACTTCATTACTTAGAATCCTTACTAATTTATCATCCGTGGATCCCTAACAGCGGAAGAGTTTCCATGGTTTATAAAAGAATTAAATGACGAAGCATCATGATAGGCTATGCCTGGACATGATTTTGCTACTACAGTCTGCAGCTCCAATGCGAAATTGCCTAAAACGTAATTTTTCTTTAAGTAAATTAAGGACACCAATATTTATGAGATGGCAGATGTTCCGGTAGTCGACAAAGTTCTGTGAAGTAGCGGCATTAAATAATGTGCCAGCAATTGAGGAGAAGAATTTGCTCTATATGTAGCCTTCAAGTTGAAAAATGGTGAATTAAAATTTTCGTTGAATGTTTTAGAAAACATTCAACGAAAATTAGCATAGATGTGAATAATTCGAAACCTTTTTATATCAAAACTAGTTTTATTTTTTATGGCTAATTAAAACTTTCTCATTGTATTCAAATGTTAGTAAAATGGATAGGTGATGTTCAACATATATTATTTTGAGCTTCTCTTACATGTAGTTACTTTATTTGATGTATTTTGTGAGCTCAACTACAAAGTGTAAGGAATTTTTTAAATGAAACTAACAAATCTGAAATTTTGGATTCGAATATGGATTCGGAAATGGTTTCTAACTCACAATCTTAACCATTTTACTTTGCACGTCAATTTGATATGATACATGCATTTTTAAATTTTAGCTATTTATTTTATATTGATTTATAAAATTCTATTTATCATTATTTTTATTTCGAAATATATTGAGATACAAACTTTGAATTCGGCTTAAGTGCCAGAAGGTTTCTAATTTCTCACTTAAAGGATTTCATTTTATGCTTTATTTTATCTATTTTACTTAACTTTATTGTTTATCGATGTGATTGCACACTAAGCTGGTGTGATGCATATATTTTAATTTTAGTTACTTTGTATCCCAATAGAGCGTTTCTTAGTTGCAGCTCTACAGTTGACATCGATTCACTGCACTTATAAACCTTATACACTTGTAGGTTTTAAAATATACATAAACATAGTCTCTACGGGATTTGGAGGTTTTTAGAGCTGTCTCAGTGACTGAGCCGCAGCATGTTTTCATCTGCTTCTATGTATAAAATTGTCGTAAAACTGAAGGAGAGTGATTTTCCGCTGAACACCTTTGTTTCTTGTTTCCATAGAGTCATTAGGTGATTTCGATGCAGAAGACGTGAAAAATGCGCAATATCCTCATTAAGTCTCGAACCTGGACCTCTCGAATATGCGCCGAGTTTGCTACCGTTACACCACGAATGCATGCTGAAAAAGGGAAACGTATCTTATATACTCCCCTTTTATACTTTAAAGGGCGACTGGGGATTAGGGAACCCAATCGCCAAATTGTGGTAGTGATTAACTATAGTTCACTACCTTCAGTTCGGGCGACACTGCAGAGACATTAGTATTTTTGATGCTGAGAAAAGAGAAAAATGTGCAATGCCCTCGACGGGAAACTAACGTGGACCTCTCGAAGACGCACCGAGTGGGCTACCGTTACACCTCGAAGGCATGCTAGAAAGAGGGAGGAAGTTCCTTATGATCCTTTGGAAAGCTTCAGATGCTCATATCCTCAGAAGAACTCAAGTTTTACTTCGTAAAATGTTACAAAGCTTGCGATTTTGTTTTTAGGGTTAGTTAGTATGTTGAGGCATTAGAGGTGATAAATGGTACATCGTTGGTGTCCTCCATATTTTTACTTGTACCTGTACAGATGCCTTATCGATTAAAGTAACTCATTATTGAAGTCTGTGAAGAGAAACTATTACAAAATATTAAGTTTTGTCGGTGAGCAACTTCTTTTAAAGCTGATATGAATTGCATATTTATGCCAGGGGCAGCGCAGCGTTTTCTGATAGTGAAATTATGAATTTCTACCACTTTCCTATTGGTAGACATCTTGCAATCACTCTTTCATATTCTGAAAATTTATGTGCAATGGCTTTTGGTTCACCTCGTATGAAACCATATGAGATAACAGCTCGATGTTTTACATATCTCAGGAAATTGTACTGTTCAATAAGTTATAAAATATCAACCAAAAATACCATATAAGTTTTTGAAATTCGCTTAAAAATATTATTTCTAACATCTATATATAGACGTTAGAAATTCGAATTTATAAAATTGAACCATAAATTTTAAGGTTTATTTCGGTTCGACATATGATCAACATATAAGGAGTTTCTTAAAGGCTTTCGTCAGAACAGTCTGGATATATCTTCACGTGAATGTTATTTTTCTTGATTCCTTCAAATGAAGGGTGTCCGAATAAGAATGACGTGATTTTAAAACGAAAGGGAATAAAAAGAAGTTGAGATGCAACCAAATTTTTATATTGTTTTGACGTACAATTTATGACATTACGTTCTGAATAAAACATTATTTAAGTTTATACCTCGATTTAGTGTACACAACCGAATTTGATAAACCCAGGTTTCAGTGACTATATGCAAGAAATCGGGTCTAATGTCATAAATGCAGCATAAGATGTCCATTCTTATACTTCAAATGTTTGTTGATTTTTAGTTTTTCGATCCCTGATTTCAAATAATGTCAGAAAAATAATCTAAAGGAGTTAAATCACAACTTCTGGGAGACTAACTAAAAGCTCGATTCCATGAATTTATCCTTTCACCAAATGTTTTTCGCCGTACAATAGAGGCGCTAGCAGCGTGGCTTATAGACCCCTTGCTTGGAACCACATATCCGCAAATGAATATTCTTCAAAATTGTCCTAAAACATTTGTAATCATCAATCTGCATCGCTTACCAGTTACTGCAAATGCATTTCCTACCTTCTTTGGGGAAAAATGGTCTAATGATGCCCTCTACTCTACACTGCAACATACAACGACCGGCTTCGTGAATCTGTTGTATCGCGAAATTTAAGTGTGTTCAGTCATTTAAGTAATCAATTTTTCAAGTATTTTTATTTTTATTTGTATTTGATGTTTAAATTTGAAATTCTGAAGAGTATACTATATATATATATATTTTTGAAAGAGTATGTTTAAAATCTTTAGGTAATTATTTTTCTTCAACGGTCCAATTTTCTAACGAAGAAAGGGAACGCCTTTTAACGGAAGTAACATCTGTGGAAATATCTTTTAAGGTAACAGTTGAAACTAAGGGCAGTATAGTGTTTTTTCCCGTGTCTTTTGTTACTAAGCAGTAAAATGAATATCGCAATTGGCTTCCTGCATTTGATCCACTTGCACTCTCGCTTTGTGAATGTTGCCACGCTTATATAACTTCAAAAGAAAGAAGCGATTGTAAATTGGATCTTGAAAGGGCAGTTTTTTGTTGTTTCTCCTTAGATTTTCCCGCTTGTTAGCAAGGGGGATGAGTCATTTGCAGCTGGTCACTCGACGACTGTGGACAATGACTCTATTTTGATTCGTCTAAGGGGGTTGGTATTGTTCAGTTCAATTATAGTGAAAGTCTCGGGTGGTTGGCGAGAATTAATTTTATGTGTTAGGTTTTTGACTAGTAATATTTTATGGGAGGAGAAACCGAGTTTTTCTCGGTTCTTGCACGAGTTTAGAAGTCAGGTTTTGAGTATGGTAGAACTTGGGAGGAGAATAGCTGTTTGACAGAGAAAGGGCATTTGTCCTGCGGCCGCACTTCGCCCTTGCGGGCTGGCTCGCGCCTGCGGTCCGCGGATGGCTATCGCAGTGTGACAGAAACGTGATAGAAGGGTTGGAAGTGAATTTGTGTTAGATGACAAGAGCTCTACACAAAAATATAGCATCGCTTCGTCTTCACCATCTTTCTCGGAGAACTATAAATAGTCATTCTCGAAGTGTTCCTGATGTGAAGATTTAGGAAGTTCCCAGAAGTTCTCCTGATAAAGAATTTTTGATCCATTTGGTTGCTTGAGGACAAGAGCTCTATTCCAAATTATAGCATCGCCTCATCTTCATATCATTTTTTCGTGAACTATAGTGGGACGCTCCCTGATGTGTTGTGACAACAACATGATGTATCTCTCGGAAAAGTTGTCTTCCACCAGTGAGTGAAATACTTTAATTATTTTTGTCTCTCTCTCTATTCTCTGTCTTTCTTAATTCCATGGTGGACTAGTTATATGATTCATTTGTTATATACATATATATGTATTTTTAAAAGTGACTGAAAACTCAGTTAATTTTGAAGGATTGAGATTTTGTTTTTACCGACTTAATTAGTGAATTATCTTATAATGGTATTGCTACCATTATGGCATTTGTCAAGTGAAATTAATTCAAATGAATCTTGCGTAACTGAGAGGAAGAGAATTCCATTTGATAATAGAGAAAACTGTTAGTATCTTAAGGAGAATTTAAAATTTATTGTCTATAAAATACGAAATGTATTTAATTGTAATTTATATTAGTTTGTGTGAAATCCAGTTAAGTATTTAAATTAATGTTCTAGTGTAACCGAATTAATCGTTATTATGTTAAATGGCAAAATTCTGATCTTGATAAATGACTCTTGAGGGAAATTTAATGTGGAATATAAATGGCTATTGTATGTAAGGGTAGTCTGCCCAGCTCTCCTATAAATATATATAAGGTATTAATAAATGAGTTTGATTTTATATTATTACTTGCATTTGTTTTTTATGTTACGTAGTTGGCCTGTTCAGTCACTTCATTTGTATGAGCCGTAAAGCCTTTAAGAAAACATGGAGATTTTATCGGGGTTATGGAAAAATGTTTATGCATTTTAGGGTACTCACAACGCGCCCTTATATTTTTAGCAAATATGTATTAACCACGTCTTGTTGAATATTTGTAATGCTTGTTTTAGGTGCCAGGAAAGTTAAAACTATTGCTTGATTTTTCGTAGTGGAACTGATTGATTATTTTTTGAATATTTCTTTCCTGGTTCTTAGGAGGTGTTTAATGAATCTGAACTTGTGCTCTTGAGTTAATTTTGAAATGAGTGAATTTTAGAAATGTTTCGGTTAAGAAATAGTATTCAGTTCTACCGAGTACCAGAGAAGATTTATTCCTTCTGGTTTTTTTTTGTTGAGATTTATTAAGATGAATTTGCTTTGCTCCGTGAGTTAATTGACTTAAGAAATAGTTAATTTAGATATGGTTTGGTGTTAGTCCAGTCAGTCAGTTCCTTCCTCCGCTTCTAACCAGAAAAATTATAGTATTGATTTATTTTAATTTACTTTGTCCGGCACCAGTCAGTTAGGTTAGGCAGTTTAAAAGTTAAAAATTAAAACAAGTAAAGTTTTAGCTACTTAACAATGATTTTAGCGAATTTAACAAATTTCTTATGGATTGTTTCACCACTAAAATACGATAATTTTATTTGTCACTCTGTAAAATCAATCAGAAATGAGCCTCAGCCGAGAAGACAATAATATTTTGTTCAAAATTAACATTTTTGAATCTTGTGTTTAGTCACGATGACCATACAAAGCTAAAAACATCTGAAGTAAGCACCAAATGACTTCCTTATACGACCTACTAAATTGTACACACTTTTACTGCGCGTCATTTAAACTTATTTCCTCAGATTATTCTAACTTGAATTACCGATTCTTTAAGGCAAGTCAAAAATTGCAATTTTTGAAATTAAGTATCCAGCTTTTGTCCTACGGAAGACAAAGTTCTAATTTTAATTTTATTAACAAAGTGTTCAATATAAAACATTTCCAAATAGAAGTATAGTATCCAGGAAAGTTAGAATAAATTAAAAGTTAAATTTCACTATTTGTCAAAAATTAGTTTTTTGTTTAAATTTGACATTGCCAAACCATGAATATTTTCATCATTTAAAACACTTCGTGATTGGAATTATATGACTACGACCGTGAAAATAAAGGCCGAGTAAGAACCCTTAAGGGAGGTAAGGAGATAGGTTTATGTATATATGTATAGTGGTCCTGCTGATTGCAATAAAATTTGCAGGGCACGTTTGATACTGCCGATGAAATAAAAATGGGAGTTGCACAACTAGATGTTATAGCAGTCCCATATGCAAAATTTCAATTTTCTAGGACTAATCGGTTTTGAGTTTGCGAGATAAGTGCATACACACGTACGTACCTATGGAAATCACAAAAAAAAAATTTTATTCCATTTTATAACCCGTTTTGGAAAAAGGAGCCCTTTATTCTGTCCATACGTACAGGTGGCAAGGAAGAAAATTGTCCAAATGAATTCGGGAATGGTCGAAATGGATATTTCAGTTGAACCCAAGTTTTTTTCGTGATTATAATACTTCTTTTATTTATCATAAGGAAGTAATATTTTTAACATGGTTGCATTTTTGTTTTAAAAACACATCGTTCTTATTGAAATACTTTCTATAATTGATCATACAGTTTAATATTTCTACTACTTCTAATCTTTTCCTGTAATTGACCTGTGATCATATTCAGTATTTATTCCAATTTTTATATAAATATAAATGTGATCCAGTAATCATAGAAATGACGTCTTCATTTCGGAAAGGATACAAATAGCGATGTCTGTCCTAGGCATACAGAGAATTTCGAGTTTCCTTCTCAGAGCAACCGTGCGGGTTAATATTCAACGAGGATTCGACGGTTTCTGTCTATTGATCCTTTACCATTAGAACATCTCAACTCACCATCGATAAAAGGCCTCTGGAGGAGACGTTCGGGAGTCTTATTTGAAATTCCTGTGCTGGCGACAAAATTTTGCTCTTTTGATGGCGGGAGGAAGAAAGGTGTAAAACTCTTCATCCATTGCATAATATTTTATGCAATTCGCTGATATTCTGAAAGAAAAATTTACTTGCTGTCATTGTCACGCAGTATGTTTTCGGGGTGATTTTTCTGGGGCTTTAAAAATATTATGTGTAACTATTGCTCGTGATTGGGTGAAAAACTACTGAGAACATGACATGATTGGAACAGATTTGCTTCACACTTAGGGAACTGTCTTGTTGTGATTTGCAGTCATTGTGGTTTTATCACAGGAGCCGTTCTGGGATGAAGAATCTCTATTTTGTTTCAAACATTTATAAAGATTCACGTACTGTCAGGATTTATGCATTAATGCAAGATTCATACAAAAGTAAAAACAATATTTAACAGACATTTTACATTTGATTTACATATTACAATTACAACAAAGAAGAGAGCAGTTATTTTTATTCATTGCATGAGAAAAACCTTATTTTGTTAATTCTTGGATTGTATGCATATATAATGAAACAGCATATAACTATATTATAAACCATGTGACCAAGGAGCCTATTAATCGTAAAATCTTTCCTATCTGCTTTATCTTTGATGCTGTATTCATGTTAAAAAATTATAAAATCTTCCCCCCCCCTAAAATTATTAAAAATCTTAAAATACCAAACAAATCTGTATTCTTCCTAGCTCAGTGGTTAGCGCGTTAGACTCGAGACCGAAAGGTCCCGAGATCGAATCTCGCTAATTGCTGCTTAATTTTTCCGAACTTATAATGTTTTTATAAGTTCTTCTTTTTGTCTCTGTAATTTTTCTCAAGTCATGTTGACTTCCTTTTTATTTTTCCTTAACGTCTTTTATGTATTTTTTTCCTATTTCTGCTCTCTTTTATTAACTATGATGTGGAGGTAGAGGGTTTTTTACCCTAGGCACTCCGTAATAATTAATCCTTGGATATCATGAAACTATGGTGTCCCTATGAAAATATTTAGGCTCAGTAATAATAATTTAATACTACTGAAAGAGAAGTCATCTTTAAAAGACCATAAAAAACATTTAAAAAAGGGTTTCATCCGATAAGCTTTTATATAAAATGAAAATGATAATTAACTCGTTCAGGATCGGGATCACGCGATTCTTCCTTCAGGGCCCATGGCATCATCCATGTGGCCAGACATTTCCAGGACTAAAGGCCTGTGATCACACCGGTGGGATTTCAGATCGACATGTTTAACTTTCTAAACGATACTAGAGGGCGGTTGAAGTCCGTTATATTTGCGAATAATGCTCCAGATAGCTTTCTCCTTCAGTATACCCTTTGGGTTCCTTTTTTTTGGATCAGGGGAATATAAAAATGCAATCAACTGCATAAAGGGCTGTTTTGTTACTTGCTGGCTGTTTGTTTAGATTTTGACCCAGAATTCAAGAAGGCAGTGTGTAGTACGCAAAAAATACTTTCTTAAAAAGACGCAAGTTATGAATGAGAAACTTGCAACATAGGGTTCCGTCCCAAACGATGCTTTGAAACGTATCATAAACTTCGGAATTTTTAAATATTATTTAGAATTTTCTTACATTTATCTTGTATTTTGTTACTTTCTAATATTTCGTCTATGTTTCGAATACTCCTATGCAAGTTTATAAATTTTTTTCATTTATGTATTTTGGCAGAAAAAAAAACAAATTATTGACAGATCAACTGCTCGTCTAAAAATGCTCGTCTAGCATAAGGTAGATAACTAAACGCTAAAGGGACTTTATAGCTTCGATTATTTCCTTATGTTCATTAAATTCATTTGGACATATCGCAGATTTACTAATAATTTGTCCAAATTTCTTAAATAGTTAATTTTTTCCATGAGCATATATGTACATGCATACATATAAACATACACATATGTATTAAGACGACTTGTAGTAAGCTACAACATACTGACAATCCTGGGAGACATATCCTAAGGAGACTTTACTGCGTAGTTAGAAAAATGATACTCGAAGGAATGATTTGTGGACAGAGGTGGTCTAATTAAATATCACTTTTATTGGTGGATACGAATTAATTATCAAAAACACATTTTTTTCTAGTTCCAAATTAACTACGTCATCAGCGTTACCCAAGTCATGCAAGATAGATTGATCTAGAAATGACGCAATACAGAAAAGTAACGATTATTAGTACAGAGAAGGAGAATTGAGGCGTTAATTTTGATTTACATTAGTTATTATATTACACACATATATACAT
>KK115079.1:4329-47052 GCA_000611955.2 Stegodyphus mimosarum | reverse complement strand
AATTATTCCACAGTTTTTAATAGAGCTGCACACTATTTAATCACTACTACGCAGTTTCGGTTCAGGTAAATCGGCATACATTCCTATGAGTTTGACGAGGTTTCTGTTCGGAACACCGCTCATTATACATCGTAAAATAGTCCAGCACAGCAACAGTAAATCTTCAAAACCGGTAGTAATTCAGGAAATCAGCTAAAATTACAGTTCCTTCGAGTGCTAAATCCCACTTCTGAGAAAATTTTGTGGGCATAAAACGATGAACAAATTAGCTAACGAAAGACATTTTAATTAGACAAACGATTATTACATATATTTAACATTTACGAGAATTAAAAAGTGATTCGTCAAAGTTTTTAACAGAAGCAGCGTCTCTGCTAACACGTCCATTCGTCTACCGTCTCCAAAGAAAAAGGTAATTCCCCTCATTTTCGCTTGGCGCCTACGCAGCTCGTAGTAGTAGAGAAAATGACGTCATGGCATCTGGATTTCATCACGGCTCCAAATGATCGGCACTACATATATATAAAGAAAAATCTCCATATTACACCTCCAAGCAACGGAAATTCAATTTAAAAACATTATTGAAAAGGTATTGAATTTCTGTTGCTTGGAGGTGTAATATGGAGAGTTTTCTTTTTATAATTTATAGTGAATTATTGCTTTATTACTTTGCAGCTTTAGCGCAAGTATTGGGCTTATTAGTTTACTTTTAATTACTGCTTTCGGTGCTACTGATTGCCATAAAAAGGAGAGGTGCACAACTAGATGTTATAGCAGTACCATCTAATCATTTTTGTTTTGCGAGATACGTTACCTATGAACAAACATCACGAAAAAAATCGATTCTGATTCCATTTTGAATCCACTTTACTATCCGTTTTGGCATAAAGAACCCTTTATTCTGCCCACACGTGCATACGTCACACACACAAAAAAATAGTCAAAATGGGTTAGGTAGTGGTCAAAATAGATACTTCTATGGAAATAGGAAACCAGAAATTTTTCATGATTACATTTACTTCCTTTTTTTCCACGTGGGAGAAATAAGGAAATAAAATAATGAAATTTATTTTTCATTTACAACTTGCATTTCATAATGAAATTAAAGAAATATTTGTGGTAAATGACAGCAGAAATTGCAATCTGTAATCAATAAGTAGGAAAACAAATTCCAAGCTGGGTTTATTTAATGCTATTTTTTTCGCATTTATCCTTTATTTATTGGAGAAATACTACATGGTTTAATTTTTGTCGTTTGAAAATAAGTTAAAAATTTGTGAACTGAAATTCGTATGCATACAGAAGTTAATTATATTCCATTATATTATTTATCCTAAATGTTAAAAAGATAGAAAGCCTTTATTAACTATTTTTTAGGAAATGTAAGCAAAGCACCCTATACGCTTCATCACATGCTTTTAAGTCCCATTAGTAAATGTCCACGCAGAAGTTTTGAAAACGGTTTGTTCGTGTGGCGGAAAATAGCTTTCATGCTTCTCTGGACGTGCCAATATTTATCTTGTCGATGAAAAGAAGTTCTTTGGGAATTTACGCTGCCGTCTGAAATCAAGAAAACAAAAGAAAGAACTAATAATATTATACCCATCAATAATTAAATCATGTTTCTGTTCTATTAAAAAGAATGAAAGCAATAAAACATCTTTCTATAGGTATGAGAAATAAAAATAACGTAAGTTTCTTTCAAAATCATTAAACTGAAAATATACATATTTAGCCGATATTTTAATAAGATTAGGAGATTTTCAACCTCAAAATCTAGCTCAAATGCAGCTGAGATTGACTAAATTTGTCAAACATTTATGATTATACTACCGGAAAAGTTTCGTGTAGTTATTTTATAAAATAGGACATTCCTTCTATACTATCTATATTTAGAAATTAGTTGAATTGGTTTTATTAAAAAGCTAACTCTAATGAAAACTATCTCCTTCTTTATTTTTAATTTTAATGCATTGTACTGTCCCACAGAGTGTAATCATTCATTTTTGATAAATGAAATTTAAGCAATCTCTGCCGCATAAGCATTAGATTTTCACAATGGAAATACTAAATTTTACTAACTTTTTTAAATTGTTATTAAAATTTCGACTTAAGAAAGTAGCTTTAAGTGTTTTTCTTAAAAGATCGGATATTCCCTCTGGATTACTTCCATCCAGAAATTAGATTTAATATTTACTTCCTTGCACGAAGTAAAGAAAGTATTGTATTCGCGAAACATTTAGGGTATCATATTTCAATGAAATGTTCATTTGGCAGCTCTCAAATCCATTTGAACGAAATTTTGGGTGACTTCCGAACGTACGGACAGAATAAAGGAATCTTTTTGCCGCAAGAATTCTGAAATGGATTTAAAATGAATTCAGAAGAGTATTTTTTTGTGACGTTTGTACATACGCAGGAGCGTATCTACATGTGTATGTATCTCGCATAACTCAAAAGTCAGTAGCCGTAGAAGTTGAAATTTTGTATATGGAACTGCTATAACATCTATTTGTACACCTCCCTTCTTCGCTGCAATCGCCGCACCATATGTATATATATATATATATATATATATTCCCAACCTCTTATTCAACTCGGTGGAATCAGTTTTTTTATTCCTATATGTTGGCAAATTGTGCATTTTTGCATTAAGAATGCAATAGATAGTTTTAGAATTATCAACAATTTAAAAGTGTCTCTGGGCCCAATATGATGGTTTTTTGTTTACATTTGAAGTTAAGTAGTATAGTGAATGCTAAGAAATTGTTAATAATTTTACAACTATTCCATGCAGATTAACTAAAGGCACAAACACCTTAACCCGAACATAAGAACAATACAATTCAGTCACTTTTAGAGCAAAAAAATGCCCTATTTAACAACCTATAGGAATAAAAAAACCTTAGCTCACCAAGCCGGGTAAAAGAGTGGGTATGTATATGTTACGGTGAAACATCGAAATCTGGAGAATGTCGACTTTCACCGGTGAATGTCAACATTCACATAGTCGCTTGGTGTATGTTTCCAAATACTCTTATTTCTGACTTACACCAGTGAATGTCGACATTCACCATGTACTAATGGTGAATGTTGAATATATGAGAATATTATATTTTCTTCTACGTAATTCAGTCGCGAAAAAACACACAAGTGCTTAAAACACACAATACATTCAAAATGAGAAAGGAAAGTAATAGAAGTTAAAAAACTTACTTAATTATACAGTACGTAGTAAATGAGAAAATAAAATAATAGTAATAAAAAACTTACTAAATTATGTAATTCAAATCTGATTCATTGCAACAACTTAAATTATTATGAGACTTTGAATTGCACGAGAGACCCTTGCTTTTACAACTCTATTTATGGGAAACAGCCAGCCGCCTCTCTTTTCGACTTACACCAGAGCATATCTGTGATTGTCGATATACACCGGTGAGGGTCCGAATGTATAAGAATGCAATGTTATATTCGATCTTTCACCGACGTATTTGGTGAATGTTGACATTCTCCGGTGAAAGTCGACATTTTCCAATTTCGGTCTTTCACAGTAACATATATATAATATTTTTGGTGCCGCCGATTTTAACCAAAAACGGAGGTGAATATCCACATATTATAGCAGTCCCATACACAAAATATCAATTTTCTGAGGGCACTCGTTTTTGAGTTATGGCAGATACATACATACGCACGCATGTACGTACAGACGTCACGACAAAATGTCTTCTGAATCTATTTTAAATCCATTTCGCAATCCGTTTTGGGAAAAGGAATCCTTTATTCTGTTCGTACGTATAGCTGTCACGCAAAAACAACTTTCAAATGTAATCGAGAGCAGTCACAATGGATATTTTCGCTGAAATACGAAACCCGAGATTTTTCGCGACTTGTACTTTGCCTCGTACAAGGAAGTAAGAAGTGTTCTATATTATATTTTAATTTATCTTTTCATTAAAAACTGCTGTGGGCTTCAAGCTAAGTGTCAGTTTTGGTTGTCCATTAGAAACTGCTATGGGCTTCCTGTAAAATTTAACTGAATTCCAATTTAACCGAAATCTAATGAACTTCTTTCGTGAATCTACAAAATTTAAATATGAAAAACAGATATTTTTGAAAATTTTGTGTCATGGTGGCCGAAAATATCGTCACACACTTACAGATAAATGAAAGGATAAATGTCCCATTATTTTCATGCTTTTATTAAATATGATTTGTTTGTTCAAAGTGTTCGAATACATATGTGAGTTAATTTTCTGAACTCTTTAATAAATTGTTCGTTTTTTATCCAAGTATTTTGAATGACCTTTTTCAAAATAAGCAAGATTTAAAAAAAAAAGATGATCGATAGCACATGCTATAGAAAATTAAACTCATTTAGCTAGTATTCAGTAACTGACATTTGCAAATAAAACCGAAAAACACACATTTTCGAAAACAATTGTGAGTCATTGTAATTATAAAATTAATTAAAATGGCTAAGAAAAAATAATAGGATAAGATGGCTGAACAGAAGATGGCTGCGATTTTACTAATGATTATAATAGCTTGTCAGACGTCGATTAGCTGGTTTTCTCCTATAGAATTAATAAATTAGTTTGTAATATACCAACCGTAATTTATTCGTATATTTGTAACGCATAATTTACTATATGTAATTAAGAAATACCAAATACACTATCTAAAATCACTCTATTCAGTTTCTTAAAGTATTTTAACGAATCCAGCTACTTCTATTTCATAAAAACATTTAATATTTATAATTAGACATCTCTTATTTAAGTGCATTTTTATTAAATCCTGTATTTGGCTCTTTTTTTCAGAAGCAACATATGCTTTCATTGGCTCTTACGGGAGATTTGCCAGTTATTTGATAGCTAAAGGTTTAAATCATTCAGATTATAAAAGCGAAATAAACTCTTTTTAAGAAAAATTTGTATTGTTTTTAAATTGCTTGGTTTGTTTCTCATTAAGAGGTACATTAAATTTGGAAGTTAAATATCTCATTCTTTACTGAATGGCAACAAGCAAGCGCGCGGAAGCGGAGAGTATTTTATTTCCGGCAGTGGCAACACTTTGCTTTTAAGTACCCGGATTTATTGATTAAAACTAAAAGTTTAATATTGTTGCATGCTCATGGGTTCGTAATAGATTGAACGCACACAGGTTTGATGATAGGTTAATTAAATTTATTTTATCAAAGGAAACACTTCACAGTTCTCGAACGTTCCACAAAAATAGTCGTACAACTCTTTACAGTATCATAGACTATAATCAGTTACGCTTTCGATTGCTAAGAACGGTATGCGAAGCGCATCCAAACAGCGAAGCTAACTCGGAGATATCTTAGTATTCCGAACTCACACTGAACTACAATCGACAGCTGATGCTGTCTCGGGTCTTAAATAGTTTTCCCCCGGCCGCCGCGATATTTGTAGTACTTGTTGCTTCTTGCAGTTACTGGAAGGCATATGATTACATTATTAAATTACAATATACAATACAGTCGTACATGTACGAACCAAAATGTTGCCAAATTGTCGCCAAGTTTGGCCACTTGTGGCGAATTCTTGCCAAATGTGACGACAAAAATTAGTTGCCTTCTTGGCGATATCTCGCTAAATGAGCAAGATAGCTATTTATTCGATGTTAAATTGACTTGCCTTTGTTTTCGTAATGGTAGAGTATCGTCTTTCCAGATTTTCATCTTACATTAAACATAAAAAAGTACAACACTTTCACACATAATTTCACTAAAATTATCTATCCATGTGCAAAATTGGTAATATTATTTAACATTTTGTCGAATGCGAACAGTCTGAAAATAAAAATTTTTCATTTCGAATGGTGTCGCAGAGTGTTTTAATCAAAATTTCATCAGATTCGTACAAAGGTTGCAATAAATAAAAACCACTTCGAAATTTCGGTTCAACGTGCGCATGTTTCGGTGCAGAATTAAGTGCTTTTAAAGTTAGGCAACTCTAGGTGACCACAATGAAACTCCTTTACCACAATGAAAGGAACTTACTTACATACCGATTTTTCATTGTTTAATAGTAGAGATGAAGTATCAATTAGCAATTTGAACTTTGCTGTCAAGTAGCAGCAAAGTTCAATAATTTAATGTTTAAATCTGAAGTGGATATTTAACAAAACTTCATTTCAAGTAAAGAGCACTCAGTATTTCCGATAATTAAACTTTCTTGACGAAATCAGGAACCTCGAAAATCTATGAATGAAGATAAAATACGAAGGACTTTATTAACTTTTAACAAACATTCCAGTAGAAAGACTCTTAAGGACGAAAAAGTAAACAAACGTAGCGTCTTTCTCCGTCTTCGGTGTTCTCTTGCTTTTAACGACTTTTCATTCTTAATTAAAAGCTTCAGTATGTCGATATTCTTCAACCTATGTTTACGGTTGAGTTTTTGAGTTCGAGAGGTGTTAATTTCGAAATGAAAAATGACGTTAAGGTGTATTAATTACGACATAGTTTGCTACTTTCATGAAAGATTATTAATGTGTTTTTGAGTTTGTTTTTCGAATAAATGCGTGAAATAGAGTGAAAATATTTAATTTTGATGTTTTATATCGCAGTTATTTTCTTAGGCATAAAAGCGAATTCATTTTCTTATTTTTATTCTTCCTTTTAATTACCAGATATTTCTCATCTTGTACACACAACCTGTTTTTCATTTAATGGGAAAAATATGATTGTTATTCATTTTTGATTGGTAAGTAATGTTTCGTTTGATTTTTGTTTTATATTAGAAAAGCATGGAGAAAAAGCGTATGTGTGGTGTGGACGCAACTAGCTGATCAATGTTCACGATTACAAAGTATTTATTATTGCCATATTTTTACTTCTTTCTACGAAATAAAGTAAGTATTGTGATTTGGAAAATTTTGAGGTATCTTATTTCAACGGAAATAATCATTTTGACAGCTCTCAAATTCATTCGAACTATTCCTTTGCGTGGCATTTGTACGTACTGAGAGAATAAAGGACTCTTTTTCTCAAAACGGATTGTAAAATGGATTTAAAATGGATTCAGAAGAGATTTCTTCGTGACGACGGTACATATGTACGACATACAAACGTACATGTGCATGTACACTCATGTCCATAAATTAAGGATAATGCAAAACAGGCAAAGGAAGAGTTAGAAGCAAAACAAATTTGACTTATTTGTAAAGCTTATTTATTAAACAAAAGGTAAAGAGCAAAAAAAGATGTTATATGTTTGATATTATTAAAAAAATAGCGATTTTTTCTCCCTGGAACAAATTACAAAAAGACCTATTTACAAAAAGCAGATATTACATGGTTGGTATGATTGTTAATACACTGTATGTCTCCCAGACGACGCAATACAGTCCGTACAACGCCTAGGCATAATGAGTATCAAATTATCGATCTGATCTTAGGGGATATTACACCACTCAAAAAGCAATGCTCTCCGAAGTTCCGGTAGACATGTAGGAGGAGGTTGACGGGCTGCAACTCGTCGGCCAAGCATGTCCCACACGTGCTCTACTGGATTCAAGTCCGGTGAGAATGCTGGCCAGTCCATACGGTGATATACTTCGATTGAAGGCATTCGCTTACGATGTTTGCACGGTGAGGACGGGCGTTGTCATCCATAAACACAAATTCTGCGCCCATGGCACCCCGAAACAAACGTACATGTTGCTCCAGAATGACGTCCCGATAGATTTGGCTTGTCATGGTTCTAATTTGAACTTGCAGGTCAGTTCTGGAACCCAGAATAATTTCACCCCAAACGAGCACTCCTGCACCACGATAACGGTGTCGTTCAATGATGTTTTCTTGGTGATAACGGGTACCTGGAGCTCTCCATATGAAAGTCCAGCGAGAATCAGACTGCAAGCTAAACCTGGACTCGTCGGAAAACATCACACAAGCCTACTGTTGCGGTGTCCACAATGCAGGCTCTCTACTCCAAGCTAACCGCAGGCGACAGTGAGTTGCAGTAAGTGGAACGCATCTGACAGGTCTACGAACATATAGACCAATCTGCCCTAAGCGTCTGTACACGATCTGCTCTTGAAATTGTCGTACCAGTGGCTGAAGAGAGCTGACGAGATAGGTCTGAGGCTGTGCTCCGCCTGTTTCTTTTGGCAGTAACTGCCAAATACCGGTCCACATTCGGCGTTGTAACTCTGGGGCGACTTGTGCTGTAACGTCTACTCACATTACCATCATCTTGGAATTGTTGCCAAAGCCTAGAGATGGCACTCTGGGCAATTCCAAGTTCGTCTGATACTTCCAGTTGGGTACGCCCACATTCCAGATGGCCGATAATTCTACCGATGGCCTGTTCTACGATACCACGTAAAAAATCATCCAAATGCGTCCTTTGTGTCATAACTATTCGGTTATTGCACTGAAATGCTTATAAAGCGCCTACGAACAATTTTACTTCTTTGCCTGTATTCCTTATATATCACTCTCTTACACTCTCGTCATTGTGACGTACCACCGGTGTCATCTGGTTACTTCCTGAAATTTGCATATGATTCTTGAAGATGTATGTAGTGATTTTATAGGTGATATACTTATTTTAGAGTTCGATTTCCGCGTGACTGCGAATTATCCTTAATTCATGGACATGAGTGTATATCACATATCTCAAAAACGAGCAGACGTAGAACCTTGAAATTTTGGTTACAGCGTTGCTATAACACGTAGTTGTGTATCTCCCTTTTTCCTGGTAAGCGGTAGCACCAAATGTAATAAATAGCTATAAATATATATATTGCCGCTCTGTTATCCGGCTCGGAGAGCTCAGGGATTTATTCTTACTTGTTAGTAAACTGAGTACTTTTTGCTTTAAAAGTGATTGAATTATGTTGTCGTTATGTTCCGGTTAAGGATTTTACGCTTTTAGTTAATCTGCATGCAGTAGTTGTAGAATTATCAACAATTTAAAAGTTTAAGAGGCGCTAAGCCTAACGAGGCCGCCAATGGTTCACATTTGAATCTATTAATAGATTTGTCATTTAAGTCATCTGGTGCACATCTTCAGCGTCTTTTTATTCAACATGACCAAAAGTTTACGTTTAATTTTTTCACCAAAAATTTTGTCTTCGAGCCCGCTGGTCCAGTTAATTGTTTTTGTGTAGAAACTAATTTTAATTCTAAACTTTTTTAAGTGTTTTTACTGTATTTGGGGCTTTAGGTTTTTCTGTATTTGACAATTTTTAATTCAGTCGATAATTGTTTCCTGTGGAAGATAATCATCTACGATGCGAGCCCTGTGTGGTCTTGCGTTGTCGTCCTGTAACAGGAAAACATCACCTATTGCCGCGGCATATGGACGCACATAAGCATCAAGGATGTCAACTCTATAAACCCGAGCATTCACGGCTCCCCTTGGAAAGACATGGAGCTCTGTGAGTCCACCCAAAGACATGCCACTCCAAACACAGACACTGCCTCTTCCGTATGCATCTCTTTCATGGATGTTTGACGGATAATAAAGGGTTCCAGGTTCTCTCCATGTCAAATAACGCCTACTATCACTTTCTAGATTAAACCTGGACTCATCCGAAAAGAGAACAGCTAGTGTAGTAACGTAGTTATGATAACCAGTGCAGTAACGTGGCTTTCGAACGGCAGAACAGGCTGAGATTTAAGAGTCTTAAATGCACGTGAGCTAATTTGCATTCTGGTGGGAAACGGAAAGAGAAAAGTGACAGTAAAGATTCCTTAATATAAAATAGCTACTATGTAAATGAAATGAATCTAACGTATACTCCTCACAGACTGGGAATTTACCTGGCTCGGTGAGCTTAGTTTTTTCATTCTTACACGCTGCTAAATTCTGCATTTTTTGCTTTAAAAGTGATTGAATTATGTGGTTTTTATGCTTTTAGTTAATCTGCATGCAATAGTTGTAGAATTATAAACAATTTAGAACTTGAAGTGGCGATTTAAGCCTGAAGAACAACCATTTGTTTGTATTTGAAATTCAATAGAATAGTGAATTAAGTCAATTCCTACACATTCAGTGTCTTTTTGCCTAGTCGTATGAAAAATAAACTTTAAATTTTGTGCACTGAAATATCTGCCTTCTTGCCCGCTGGCCCAGTTGCATGTTGGTGAGTAGAAACTCTAATTTTAATTACAAAAATGGATTTTTTAACTGCTTTAACTGTTTTTGATGTTCTATGTGCTTCTGTATTTTGCAATTTTCAATGCAGATGTTTGAGTTTTTATGTATTTTTGCCTTGCCGCGAAGTGAGAACTGAATTGATTAAATGAGAAATACATCTCCAATGAAATTGCATGAAATAAGTTTAAATGAAGTGCATCGAAAACGGTATGTAATTTCACGGACAGTACAAGAATATCGTGTGGTGTCTACATCAGATATTTATATTCGCAATACCATTTATATCTAGTATGTAAATTGATAAAGATATTCGAATTGACTCCGGATTTCTTCACTTGTGAAACCTTTTACGGCTTGCTATTGTAAAAAAAAGGTACCATATTTTTGGTTAATGTTTTAACTCTTCTGGCGTTTGTTTTTACGAAGTTTATACAAGCTGTTAACACTCAGAAATACTAACTCAATATTTGAAAATTCTGGAGATTATCAAAATGTTTAATTTAATTATTCTTTGTTTTGAAGCCGAGGATGGTAGCAGTTTGTAAAGCAATTTAAAACGGAATCCTAAATTTTAAGATTTCATTTTCATTACTTATTTTTAGTTTGGTAAAAAAGGTAAGAATTTTTTTTTGTATATTTAAACTCAATTTTAAGCATCCAATAATACATTGGATAGGATAATTTTGAGATTTATTTTTATGATCTAATTTTATGATTTACCTTCTGGGAACTATTTTTACGTGGTTTCAGTTCGATAAAGGAGCTTTAAGGCATGAGCTACCACTTTACTTTATTGTTACTTTAGTTACTATCGCCAGTGTTAACAGTGATATGTTAACTATGACAGTTAACTATGCAGAGTTTTACATGATCGCTTATTTGATTCGTTAGAGAATCGGGAGCCTTTTTGAGGTACGCGAGCTACATACCTATGTACAGGCGTCGCAAAAATTTCTTCTGAGTCCATTTTAAATCCATTTTACAATCACTTTGATCAGTTTTGGAAAAAGGGTTCTGTCCGTATGTACATTCTGTCCCGCATAGACCTCGTTCAAATGGATTCCAGAGCAGTCAAAATAGATACTTGCGTTAAATATGATACCCGAAAGTTTTCGCTGCATTAATACTTGCTTTATTTCGTACAAGGAAGTAAAATTACTTCCCTTCATGCACTCGAAAGTAAAATCAAAAAGCTAAAAGTACTTCTTCGAGCCATAAATACAAAATATTTGATGTTTTCAATTCGCTGTATTCCATGAGATGAATTTCGAAAAATATTTGCAGTAAAAATTTTCTTCCGGTGTCATTTTTTACTGAAGTGAAATACAGTATGCCGTGTTTCATTTTGAAATCGCCTTTTTCCTGAGAAAATAAACAGTACTTAACTTATTCCATCCAATGTAACTGGGAACTTTCATATTCAAAAGATATTTTCTCGGCACGCGGAAGAAAACCATATGCGGGTAATAAACTGCGGAGTTATATATTTCCCAGTACTTTATATGAAACATATTTTAATAGGATGCAAAACATTTTATTTCTAGTCTGAAGTTTATTACAGATCGTTATTTAACACACAAACATATAACCGGATTCCCCCCAGAGATGTGATTTATAATTATGAGTATCATGAAACGGCAATTTTTATTTGTTCTGGCACGTTTTATAAATAACAAAAAAACTTGCTATTCATATTTGCACTTTTAGCACCGGAAGTGCTAATATTCTCAAAACTCACTTTTTCTCAGCATCACTTTTCTGTCCGAATCACTTTTCAAACTGACACCAACAAATACTATCACCATGCAATATTCAAAAAATAAAGGAAAAAAATCTGAAAGGTTTCAGATTTTAACAGTCGCCTAAAAGAATTTCTTAACGCTTTTTACGTTCTTGTTGAGATCGTAGTCTGCTAGTTACATTCACTCCTACTAACCCAATTTTTGTTTTTTTAGCTTTATTATTAAGACTCATTTTCTTTACACTCACACGTATACAATTCCGGATACAACACCGTTAAGTGTTGGCATACGTATTTCTCCCTCTCTCTTTCTCTTTTTTTTTCTTTGTTCTAAGTTTATCGAATCAATGTTCGGTTTGCTTACTAACATGGCTTTACAAAAATTTTTTTGTCTTTTTATTATTAATGTTTTGTTTGTTCACCTTATTTATTCAATATCCATTTCTTCGCGCTTACGCCACATAAAATTCCAATCAACAGCAAAATCACAAAGTATTTAAAAACAGCATATCTTTAGAATTTCCGATAGACATTCTCACGCGTTGGAGATAGAAATGTTTTTTTTTTCATACATAGTTACCACTACTCGCTTTCAAATCTTTGAGGTTTTTAATCGAAAATTCCTTAAATATCCTGGTCAACTGCAGTTGATCTTCTTGTGCTTACAGAGCCAGCCGGCACTTATGGCGTAACTCAAAAAAGAGAATTTGAAATTAACTAAGCTAAGGGAACCCAAAAGGTACACAAATAATATCAGGTAAAAAGCTACATTGGCGTGATAAGCACCATTGGCAATCATAAGGCAACGCTGAAGACAGACTGCTCTTGTAGAATTTCAGTAAGTAACGTGGTTTTCAGCAGGCGGAACACGCCTGTCTAATCATCTCTGTCCAAATAATACAAAACCTCCCTTTAAATGCTAGCTTTTTCTACCTCATTCGAATACGCGCGAGCATTTTGGCAGGAAAAGTAAAGGGAGAAATGACAGTAAATGAGCTACCACTTTACTAAGATACTGAAATGAGTATCTTGGTAAAGTGGTTGACAGTAAATGAGCTACTGTTTCACTAAGATACTGAAAATAAAAGAACTGTTTAGATACAAGAAATAAATAGCTTACAAATTGTTTGGAAAGTTCTTAAGATTTCATCAAAGCAAGCTGCTTGAAGATCTCTTGTTTCAGAACCTGCATTTTGATACAATTCTGAAAGATTTATTGATATTTTATAATGCCAATATTTTACCGAATATCGGTAAAACGATGCATTTTTTCAGCTCATGTCGATTTTGAAAATGAATTATTGCAGTAAATATGAAAAAGAAAGCTCTGTACCAATACTTTTATGCAAAAACATTACATGAAAATTTATTCCCCCCCCCCTTTATTCCGATACATGCATTACAGCAGAGTTTTTTTTGCAAATTATGAAACATATACTTGAGAGAAACAAAAAGAGATTTGGATCGTCTGTTGAATTAAGTGTTAAATATTTCTTCAAAGTAAAGTTCTTCAAGCATGTTGAGAAAGAAATAGGATTGTTATAGCTATACGTTTGTTATAATTTTCTTCGGGATGCAAAAAATAATTCATTTCCTCTAAATTTTCTTCTCTCATGAATTTATTCTATACGAGAATTTATTAGATACACTGTAAACATTTCCATTTAGCTTCCGTAAAATTGTATGCATTATTTCAATTTTAAATTGATGTTTCCTTTGTATTTCAACCCAACATCATATAATTTGCATTTCTTATTTTTGCAAGGATGAGACTGGAATAACAAATAAGGTCTTTATTATCCACGCAAGGAAAAATTGTATGCGATGAATAAAATCTATGTCTGCTAAAAAATAAAAACAGCATTATGAAGCAAGAAAACCAGCAAAAATTATTCGCCTAAATAGTATCATTATTGTAAAGATAGTTATCAGAGCAATTTTAAATGTTATCGCTAACATTATAGGATCATAGGGCTTTTCTTCCCTTTCTCTCCATGAATATTGAACAATCTGATATTTCCTCTTCGGAAACTGAACCTATGATCTGAGGGCTCGTAAGTAAGATAGCTGAGTACTATAACACAAGCATACAAGCCAGGTATGCGTTTTGTTCCTTGTGTTGCCTTTCTTTTAACTGCGAAGGGGGAAAAAGAAATCACTAGATTGATGTCGCTTGCAGTGAGGAGATATGTAGTTGTTATTTCAAATGGCCGGAAATCTGCAACCCAGTGAAATCGTCGGGAATGGCAAATTCCCAATTTAGTTGTCTCATTGCCGGTACGTTTCCCATATTGCACACCAGGGAGTGGTCGATTTTACATAGCGAGAGAGAAGAAATTTCATTCCAACGTTGATAGAGAATCACCTTGGATAATAGGTCTGAGGGTTTCTCCATCCCTCTTCCTCTACCACCAGACCTCTTGAGAGAACTTTTGACTCGTCAGTCAAAACGTCAGTCTACGGAACTATAATAATAATTGAACATCAACATTCGTGAATGAAAATTACAATTTTTGCATTTTTTGCCCACTCCTATATATGTATTCATTTCTTTAAAATAAAAGTGGTAGCTATTATTTTTGCATATATTTTCTTAAACTTCGTTACTGTTATGCATCTGAACTGTGAGTTTAAACGTTACTGACATTTTTGTAATGATAAACTTTGAAAAACATACTGTTCCTGAAATATTGGAGGGTAGTGTATATGTTACCGTTAAAGTATATAATGCAGTTATTTCATAGAATACCTAGTTATTCCATGAAATAACTGATCGTGTCCGTTAAAGTGTGTAGTATGTTAATAATTTGACACTTTAACTAGTTATTCTATGAAATAACTAGGTATTCTATAAATTAACTTATGAGAGACAGTTAAAGTATAAAATAAACAATTTATCTAAAATGAAATAACTAGGTATTCTATAAATAAACTAAAGATAGACAATAAAAATGAAAAAGAAGCAATTTATTTAATTTATGCAGCGTATGAGTGGTATTTATGGAAAAGTACCATAAAATCATTCGTTACAACAAGGATTACTAAAATGACACTTATGGAATTACAAAGAACATTATTTCTAAAAGAAAAACATTTTTTGTTGACACACTGGGTTTTACACGAACATTCCATATTGTTAAACGAAACGTAAATGTACCTTATACTAAAAAGCGAGATGTATGATATAGATTATTTTACACTTTAACGGGCTGCAGATCGTTATTCTATGAAATAACTAGTTAAACCATGAAATACAGGAGAGTTTTACACTTTAACGGACACGATCAGTTATTTCATGGAATAACTAGATATTCTACAAAATAACGGATTTCATACTTTAACTGTAACATATATGCTACATATAATATGTATCTTACTTGGCTTAAAAATCCTTGCCCGAATTTTATTTTCGCAATTGTTTTTCGTAGTAAAATGCTTCGAATTGATGAAGTGTTTAAATGACGAAATCATTCCTGTTTGGGCAATGTCAAATAAAAAAAAAAACTTTTCTACAAATAACGAAATCTAACTTTTAATGCGGTTTCTGTACTTATATTTCGAAACCTTTTATACTGGTTATGAAAAAAGTAAAACAAAAGTAGAAGTTTGACTCACGCACGGAAAAAAATTAATCGGGGTATTTAATTTAAAATTTTGCAGTTTTTGATATCATTTTCAAATTGCGTGGAGGAATTCTTTAATTTAGTTAGAGTCATTCGAAACAATAAATTTTAAAGAGAGTTCAACAAAATGTATATAATTTAATAAGACGTACAAGGAAGTCGTGCTATATCCACATCAGTCTTTGTTTTTCCTAAAATGTGAATATTTGCATTCAGAATGGGGTTTCAAGTAGTATTATTTCCACGCATCTGCATTTGGATTATTAATAAAGCACAAACACTTCTGTCGGTTTAAATACTAAGCATTATTTCCCCGCCTACGTTGCATGACAAGCATTTATAATTTGTTTATTTTTTTGGGCATTGCTAAGAGAATTTTTCCCAGAGGAGATGTTAGAAGACAATGTAAAATATATGACTTCAGAAACAGTTTGACGCACTAACAAATGCATCCACCTCCACAACTGTATCCCCGCTGCAGCCTACATGATATGCTACTGCAACAGTTAATAGAATATGCGAGGAAAAATTAGTCTTGCACAGTATCTATTCATTAAAGTGCGTTAGGCTCTATTTTTACATGCCTTTTACCAGGCTGAGCTTCACTACTGATAATCTTAAATATTAAAATAATGACGAATTTGTTTGCGTCAATGTTGGTTTGTTCCTCGTATTGCGGTAAAAATGCAACACACAGAGATGTCGAATTTTGGAGTAGTCCTCTTCCAGAACATATACTTCTCGAAGCCGAACTTTTACATTTCGAATTTGTTTGTTGTAAAAATGTGATGGATTTTTGATTAACTAATTCAGCGTTTTAAAAGCGAACAGTGGCAACACTGATGGAAATAAAACCTGTCTTCAGGCGCTGGACTGCTGCCATTCGCAAAAATGAAATGTATTTATATCTCAGTTTTAGTAAATAACTCTAGTATTTGCTACTGCCTGAAATAAAATACTTTTACCATCCACGTGCAAAACCGTCGCCATTCAGTGAAACATATTTAACTTTCAAATTAAATCTGTCTGTTATTGATTAAAACCAACAGGCGATTTAAAAGCAACAAAAGCAGTTCTTAAAAATGCATTTTCTACTTTTTAAACTGACTGGTTTAAAAAAACTACAGGCCCCCCAGCAGCCGAGCGGCAAACTCGCTAAACACTGGTAGTTCGGTCCGAGGTAAGAATCTCGCGAACGGGCTGGCTTGTATGGGTGTTTTCGTGGTTCTACGTATGTGTAACATATATACAAGCCAGCTTCGCTTAGAAAGTCCTCCACGAATGTATCCCTCCACTTAGGTATATGGCCCTCCAGTACTTTGCCATAATCAAATACACCACACCATTATTTAAATCGTGAGATGTCTAAGAAATATGAAATATTTTTATGAAATTAAACTAACTAGACTCGTTAAAATCATTATGCAGGGTGGTCGTCAAAGAACTTCTCAGGTATATGAACCGTTCCAACATAATATGACACCAGTGCCTTTACACGAATGTAAAGTGATTGTGTGGTGTGACATCGCAAGTGCATTTTTTCTCGACGCGTACTTCTTCGAAGAGTTCCATAGTTATGAAAATGTGCTCCGTCACAAATGATCGGTACACAACAGTGTTTTGAGTAATTACGCAATTCCTGAATTGCTGCAACAAAATGTCGTGAATGACATTGTATGGATGCAGAATGGTGCTCCTCCACACGACGCCGCATGTGTTCCGCAAATGCAACAGCACTGCTTTGGAGATAGGATCATTTCCCATAACTTTGCAGCTTCGTCACCTTCACCATCCACCGACTCATGTCAATTCATTTCTGGTTCTAGGATTATCTGAAATTTGAGGTATACACATCAAATCCACAAGATTTGTCAGAATTGAAAGATGCCACAAAACGTGAAGTGTGAAGTGTTAACATTAATTTTTTTTCATTTTTTTCTTGGTTAATCGTATCAATGATCAGTTTTTTAATAAAATGACTTGCGCATCTTTTTTTTATTATTATTAACTTTTTGTATTTTTAACTTTATTTCTTAAGCATCACTTTCTTCGCCACATAAAATTCAACAGTAAAATTATAAAACATTTAAGAAACAGCATATCTTTAGATTTTCCAATAGAGTATAATCTGTTGCCATCATATTCTCTACATTATGTCTTCAAAAATAATGCAACATTCAGTATCAACATCTTTTTATTTTTTATGATATGCATTTTTTTATATTTGTTATACTTATAAAGTTCCTTTATGTTAATTAAGCGGTTGTTTTATATTTTGGATCTTTACTGTCAGTTCGTCCTTCCGGTTTTCTGCCAGAATGCAGATTTAGCTGGCGATCATGGGGGAATTTGTAAGACAGACCTCTCAAGGTCACGTTATTAGGTTAATAGATAAGATACGTGTTGCAGTCTTCGGCCTAGCATTATAATTGCCGATAGTTAATTTCTACACCGGTTAAGTTTTGAGCAACCTTCGAGTTATCTGATCTGTGCAACCTTTCGCTACTGTTACTCTTAAGTTATCTCGCCACAAGTGATTGGCTGAGTTGTAAGCACCAAGTGTGTCTTTTGTTTTTATTTAGTTTTAAATAACCAAATGAGCATACTGTTCGTATTTAGTTTTACACCCTTTTCAAATTTCAGTGTTTATTTAGCGGCAATTTGCCTAACGTCTACAAGACGTTGGATACTTTGGATGATTCGAAAGCGCACAAAACTCTACATATTATTACTTTAAGAATAATAAATGAGAAATAACATTTGGTGGTAACATCGTTTGGTGTTCAAAAGCTGTTTTTCACATGACAGGATGTTATTAATTTTCACTTTGAGTCAATAAATGGCACATACGTTTGCGTACATCACTGCTATCATTTCAAATGCGGTGGACATCAACTTCTCCGTCTGTCTTATTTAATTGTGATAGCCTTAATAAAATTCTTTCTGTGATAGTTTGAGCAAATTCAGCACGATTCTGTTCTGTTCCTGATGTTTCCCCGGTTTCATCGATAGAATTCAATTATTAATAGTTGTGTTCATGTTTTGGTTTAGCTGTTTCATAATTCTCTGTAAAAGGCTGTCAACAACTTGACTCCACGTTGAAACTTCCCAGCAAGTTGCTCATTAGGATCATATTTGATAAAATAATTACCCAATTTTCTGGCCAGTTTCAGATTTCTTTTATTAAATCTGTCTTCAGAACTGAATCTTTTGTTCATTATCACTACGCTAGGAGTGTCAAGGACAACCTTTAATGTTTCATCTCCGCTTAGGGTTTTTGTCGACTAACAACTGATCTAGGTCTTACCAATATAAATTTATCTTACCATTTTAATTATTTGCTGCTAGTTGATTCGCTTAAAACCGTTAGTCGAATTTGTGCATATTTAAAGCGCTTTTATTCCTTTAATTAAAACTGTGTATATAAGAGAATACATAGCTTTAATAATCTTATAATATATTAGAACTAATAATATATTAGAATATCTAATAATATATTAGAACATAATATAGAAAATATACAATTCCATTATTGTCTAGTGAAATATGTTGTTACGAACTTTGCACATGGATAGATTATTCAGTGCAGTTATGTGAAATTGTTTTATTTTGTCTGCGTAATATAATGCGAAAACACTTAAACTCAGCCGAAAAAGTAAGAATAAAGAGGTAAGTCCATTTAATATTGATTAAATCTCGGTTATTTGGCAAGATATCGCCAAACTGACAGCGGTATTCGCGACTTATTTTGTCACCAAATTTGGCGATAAATCGCCAAAAGTCACAAAACTTGACAGCATTTGGATCCGGCCGCTGTATCACCGTAATATGTATTGAAATTGAATAAATGTAATTGACCACTATGTTAGCTGTAACGGTAATTCCACACTCATAATGATTTCCAGTAATTTCGAGAACCAGAGGGTACTAGAAACATCTCGGCAACCGGATGAAAACTGTATGAGCCCATAGAGAGAGGAACTGCTCTCAGTTGCTTTATTATTATTGTTGGGAGTTGTTAGTTCAGCGTAAACTGAGATATAGCCGAGTTAGCTTTCTCTTAAATGCGCTTTGCATTGTGTTGTGTTTAGCGTTCTTAGTAGTTTGAAGTGTAAGTACTGATTGTACTGTGTGATAGTGTGAACACTTGTACGAATACTTCTGTGGAAAATTCTAGAGTTCTAAGATATTTCTTTTGATGAAAAATAATTTTATTAATCTATAATAGGACCTGTGTGCATTCAATCTATTACGAACCCGTATGAACGTAGCAATATTTACACATTTCAGTGAATAGAGACGAAAACCATTTTTAGCCAGAATTTCACAAAATGACTGAAATTTAAAAAATAATGTTAAAATCTTTTTGTGCTTGACGATGAAAATTTGTGTTTTAAACAAAAATTAAGCGTTAAAATTTGCTTAACACCAAGCCCAGTTTTTGCAAAGATTAAGATTTCTTCGCAAATATTTGAAAAGGAATATTTTCTAAACCTGACGCTTGCAACCAACGGGAAAAAAGGGTAATTTAGATGAGTAAAAATAGAAGCCTTATTGTCTGAAATAGTGTTAAACCTGGAGACTATACTTGCTTGATTTTCCAACATTAGACTCCATTAGTCAAACCATATCTGCCTCCGTTACATGAAAAATAAACATCACAAAAAATACACAGAGAAACTAACAAAGGAATTCTGGTATCAAATAAATCTGAAAGCAAAAATGGATATTAATGTATGTCTACACCGGAAAATGACAGAGGATAAAAAATATCCCTGGAGAAAAGTAAGCTAAAAGACAGGAAAAAAACTTCCTGCGATAAAGCCAATTTTGCTCCTTTTGGTTACTATCTTTATTGTTCCATGTTCCCAGATGTGTATCTTAACCGTTATTTAGTTCTCTGTGGAATTTGTCTGATGCGTTTACCCAGAGTTGTTACCCCACGTCTTCTGGGATACACGGAATTTGGAAGTAGGTATGCAGGAATGTGTTTGTTTGTTAAATGGGGTACAACGATTTTATAGCTCAAGCTTCCTTATCAAGCTTCCTTCAACCTTATATTTTGGCATTAATAAAAACATTGAAAGAACCGTTTGCTTGCTATTCCGATAGGCTGTAATGCTTGTTTTGTAATTAAAGCAAACTCCATTGGAACACAGCAAACTTTATTTAATAGATCAATTTCATAACTGCAACATATAAGTCGAAGAAAAGGTAACATCAAAAATTAACAGCCAAAACGTATTCTATCTCTTTTTAAATTAAAAATCATTATCTTACTTCGTGCGAGAACCGCACGCAGCTCTCGTGTTGGCGTTTCAAACATTGCCATTTATTAACATATAGATTTCAAATTCAACTATTTCAAAAGTTTAAGATTATTATTGCAACAATATCTAAAGCTGTTACAATCTCTCCCCCAACGGAGAAACTTTTCCGAAGGGAAAAGTTCTTGAACGCGACTTTTTAGATGACTTTTCATATTTTCTTCGACTTTTTCCATGCGACCTTGATCGTGAACGGAAAACTAACTTGGATGGTGTTACAGATCGGCTGGGTGACCTCGCCTTTACTCTTTTATCTCTGCTTACACTTCTACTTTTATGGCGATAGCCAGAAGAACTCCTTCTGTGACGATCATGGCTCCTAGATCGACTATGTGAGATACTCCTCTTGTGACGGTGTAATCTTGACCTAGACCTTGTACGAGAACGATGTCTAGAACGAGGATAGTATCTATCTCTTTCAAGTTCAGGACAATCACGAGCCCAATGTCCTGTCCGTCTACAGCGATAACATTCTTCACTATTCTGACGTGATGATCGTCCATAACTCTCTCTTCTATAACTTGAACTTCGCTGATATTTAGAACCACCCCCTGAGCGATAGGATGGCCCTCTAGCCCATTCCCCAACAATGCTCTGGCCTCGAATTTCTCGTCCATTTTCATACTTTATGGCATCCTCTGCATCTCGTCTATCATCATAATCAACAAATGCATATGCCATGCCAGTCCTTCCAGAACCTCTTCTTCCTGATGTTCCATACATTCCGTATTTGACATCGCATCTTAGAAGCCGGCCATATTTTTCAAAAACTTGTTCCGCATCTCTTTTCGTTTGAGCTCTAGTAGTCACTGTATTAACCTGGTGAGAGTGATTTTCAGGTTCTTTTTTTTCATTCAGTAGTGCAGCAGTTCGGTTGCCTAATAAATACCTTCCTTTGTCGAGTTCGTTTCCAATAATGGCAGCCTTGGTTATTACATGTCCGAGATCGCAGTTTAGTTCGACTTCAGCCAAGGGTAAACAGGTTGGATTTAAATCTAATGGTTGTTGCACCCACACTTTTTCACCTGTCAGCATTTCTGGCGTGATGTATTTACGACAAACTATATCAATACTAGCACCTGAATCTCTTAATATAGGAATTTTGTAGCCATTTACGTATCCAATACTAGTATAAGGTAACAGAAATTCATCGTCCGGTCTTGAACTAATTCTGTTTAGATTAGCAGAAGATTCAGTACTATTCTTAAGTTTTGGACACTGAGGTCTTAGATGCTGATAGGACCCACAGTGGTAACATTGCAGTGACTTTCGTTTTTCATATTTATCATCTGGACGTGGACTACTAGGTTGATAGATCTTGCTTCCCGAATTAAACTTTGAAGGCCATTTATTTTCAGCATTATTTTTATCATCGGAATTTGTTTTACTTTGAGTTTTTGGATTGTATTTCCCTTTCCGCCGATCGGCTGCAAGATTTTTTTGGAAGTTTCCACGGACGTTTTCGTAGGCATCAAGTTTTTCGGCTAATTTCTTGGACGAAATCATTTCTACCCATTCGTCAAGAAAATGATCTCGAATTTCAGGAGGGACTCGACGCTTAAGCTGATCAATCACCATCAAGTCCAACAACTGTTCAAAACTCTCAACTCCCAAACCAGTTACCCATTCCTTGCAATAATTTTCTAATTCATAGCTGAAATCCACCCATGTTGATTCGGTACTTTTTTGATGCTTCATGAATTTCTGCCTAAACCTTTCAGGACTTAATTTAAAACGCTTTAGCAATAAAGTCTTCACATGTTCATAATCTTTAGCTTTATCAGAGGGTTCTCTAGCTATTATTTGTGTTACTTCGTAAGGAAGTAGTCCTAGCAAATGAGATACAAATTCTTCTTTATCAATTTGAGCCCATTCTGCTTGCCTTTCAAACAGTGATAAATATAGACTGATATCTCCTTCTTTGTCGTCAAATTTCTGCATCAGATGTCGCAATTCCGTTTTCGCCCGGACCTGTCCGGTGGTTTGAGACTTTATCTCAGCTTCAAGTTTTAATCTCTCTAAATCATATTGTTCTTTCCTTCTTCGTTCCTCTACTTCTTCCTGTCTCCTACGTTCCTCTACTTCTTCCTGTCTCCTACGTTCCTGTACTTCTTCCTGTCTCCTACGTTCCTCTACTTCTTCCTGTCTTCTACGTTCCTCTACTTCCTGTCTCCTACGTTCCTCTTCCTGTCTCCTACGTTCTTCTTCCTGTCTCCTACGTTCCTCTTCCTGTCTCCTACGTTCCTCTCTTTCTTCCCTCTCTTTTCGGTCCTCTATTATCGTGTTTAAGACTTCTTTGACGAATACTTCGTCATAATCTCTGCTCTCAATAATTTTCTGTTTCAGATCAACTATTTTCAAATCAGCAGTCACCTGAACACCTAGTTCAGTTGCGAGATTCTGCAAATCCTCCTTACGAGCTCTTCCTAAGAAAGACATTTTTTTCTACTTCTTAAGTTTACGAACACCCTGTTCTTTACGCTTCCTCAAAATAGCTCAACTTAATTGCAATAAATAAATAAAGTGCTCTGGCAACAAGGAATTAAATGCACTTGTTTAAATGCTCAGAATAAGCAATACCACATTTATTCCGAACAACCTATGACTGTTACCATCAGTTGATATGCAGTGATGCACCATAAAATAACATACAATAATTTACGACTCAAATATATATGTAAAAATGCAAGATAAACTTGAGTATTAAAGTTCAATGATGAACACTTCAAACTATCGAAGTCCAATGATGGACACTTCAAACTAAGTCCAATGATGGACACTTCAAACTAAGTCCAATGATGGACACTTCAAACTAAGTCCAATGATGGACACTTCAAACTAAGTCCAATGATGGACACTTCAAACTAAGTAAGGAATAGTAAACTGAGTTTAGAACACAGAAAACTTTTGCACAGTTATACTAAAATTTGCAACGATGCAAAACACATTTTCGTATGCTTTTCTGCAGTGTTTAAAATCAAAATTCGTTCAAATAACTTTATAATATCGTTTGAAATTGGGAATAAAGAAATGCTATACCTTGCTTTCCAGGAGATGTGCTTTCATTTCAAAAGCACGCACGATTATTCTATCTCGCCGGTGCCTCCAAAAATAATTAAGACTGTAATGCTTGTTTTGTAATTAAAGCAAACTCCATTGGAACACAGCAAACTTTATTTAATAGATCAATTTCATAACTGCAACATATAAGTCGAAGAAAAGGTAACATCAAAAATTAACAGCCAAAACGTATTCTATCTCTTTTTAAATTAAAAATCATTATCTTACTTCGTGCGAGAACCGCACGCAGCTCTCGTGTTGGCGTTTCAAACATTGCCATTTATTAACAGATATATTTCAAATTCAACTATTTTAAAAGTTTAAGATTATTATTGCAACAATATCTAAAGCTGTTACAAGGCTCTGGCCATACATATAAATTAAAAAAATATAAAAGGTTTTAGATTATAACGGTGGCCCAAAAACGTTTGTTAAGGTTTACGTTCTGGCCGAGCTCACAATTTCCCAGTCTGCCCTGACACTCACTAAACAATTTTGTGGCAATTTTTTCTTTTTAGTTTTGTTATTAAGCATTATTTTCTTCACAATAACCCTGCATATTAACCATATGCTTTCTATAAAATTAGCCATTTCCTCGGCCAGCCACCTAAAATAGTTACCATAAAAAGGAAAAAGCATATAATGTTTTCAATAAGTCCAGCTTGTGTCATTGAATATGTCTAGCTAGACATCTCGTGATTTTAATAAATGTTTGTGTTTAAATAAATCACATTAAAAAGCAGAAAAAAATTTTCTTAAGAACTGCGTATATTTCTTTTAAATCGTTTAGTTTATTACTCATTAAAATTTCAGATTGAATTTGAAAGTATCTTAAGCTTTACTGAATGGCAACACGAGGTAGCACATGGAAGAAAAGAGCATTTTGGTTTCACCTATGGCAACACGTTGCTTTCATAGGGCGGTTGTCTTTTATTAAAATCGAAAAATTAGTATCTTACTTTATTCCGAACGGCAGTAGTTTCTGGCTGGAGATAATAACGTTTTATTTCAAACACTGTTGCCACTTCTTGCTGTTAAATTACCGAGTTTGTTAACAGAAAAATTGTTAAAAAATTACAAAATAATGAAAAAATAAATTAAAACAAATTCGAAATTCAAAGTTAAGACTTTCATGTTCGAGTGGAGGACTAGTTCGACTTTCGATGCTTACGTGGACACTTATTCACACTTTGATGGCTCTAGGTACCGTCGTTTTTTGCATTGCAAAGACAGTACATACATACATACAGTTAGATTCTACATTATTTAATTTCTTAAAATGTAATACAGGTCGATAATATTTGGTGGCAGAAATTTGAAAAGTGATACAGCATTTTATAGCGAAGCAATACACAGTTCCATTTCGAGACCAATACCACCTTTTATACACTGCTGGGCACCCACATTGCAACACCAAGAAAGAGAAGAGATATCATAACAAAATTTATTTAGTAGGTAACATATTGACCAAGTATCAAATTATTAAATTTATAGACTTCTGTGAAGTGTAGTTCCTTCCAGAATCAATAGCCAGATTAGTCGCCATTGCTGGAGATCACCACTGCCAGACGCCTCGGCATTGATTCAAAGAGACTTTGGATGTGTTCTTGGGGTACAGCAGACCAAGCAGCTTCCACACGTTGCCAAAGTTGAGCTGGTAGGGCAGCTTGGGATGTAATCTGGGTCAATGGCTCAGCAACCATGGACCACATGTTTTCTATCGGCGAAAGATTCGGAGAGCGATCCGGCCAAGGAAGCAATTCAATCTGGCGATTGACGAAAAACCCTTGGACAATGCGTGCTACGTGTGGTCGCGCATTATCCTATTGAAATATGACTGTGGGCAAACCTACAGGTAAGGAAGGACAACTAGCTCCAAATGGATAGCTATTCAGCATCCTCTCTCCATGGTGTCTCCAGACTCGAATCCGACCATCGTGGTGTTGCAGACAGAAGCGTGATTCGTCAGTAAAGACAATTTCATTCCATTCTGCCGTCCACATCCTTCTTCCATCGCACCATTGGCGGCGGAGACGTCTGTGGCTCTGCGTCAAGGGTAGACGAAGCAATGGATGTCTTGCGGACAGACCACTCTGCTGTAAGCGGCGTTGAATGGTACGCGCAGACACTGGATGATGCGTTACAGACTGAATGTGCTGTGCTATGGTTCGTGATTTGACAGAGCGATCCGTCACTGCCATGCGCACAATGTTCCTGTCGTCACGTGAAGTGGTGCACTGAAGTAGATGCGATCGAACACGTCGATGCTTTCTACCCTCCTGCATCCAACGGTCACATATCCGCATTACAGTTGTTTGGTTTTGTCCAACACGACTACCGATTCCCTTGAAACATTATCCACACTCTTGGTAGGCCACTGTAGTTCCTCTGTCGAACTCGGATACTTGATCAAACGATGATCGCTGTTTACTACGAGGCATAATTGATCGTTTTGTTTCTTGAAAAACCATAAAAACACAATTGCCGAACTTGAAATCTTCGAAAACTCCAAGCCTTAAATAGCGCTTTGAAGTGGCGTTACAGGCGCGCGTAATGTGCGTTTGCGCTGCAATTCTAATCATTTACATATCTCACCTCTGCTAATGCATGTTGTAAATTTCATGTTATTTGTGTGCTTCCTTCAGGTTGTTGCACTTACGGTGACTAGCAGTGTGCTAACAGTACGTCAAAGTAAAACTTTATTCTCTCACCCGAAGAGTCAAAAAGATTTGTTTACATTTGAAACTTTTAGTTGAATAGAGAATTACATCAGTTCGTACACCCAATTCAGTGTGTCTTTCGCAGTTGGACAGAAAGTTAACTTTCAGTTTTGTGTGCCTAAAAGTTGTATTCTCGCCCATTGGCCGAACTGCTTGTTTTTGTGCAGAAGCTCTAATTTCAATTGAAAAATCTGTTTTTAATTCTATTTGGTGTTTTAGGTTTTTCTGTATTTTAGAATTTTTGATGAAGGCATTTAAGTTTTTATGTATTTTTGTCTTGCCGCGAAGTCAGAACTGAATTAATCGAATGAGAATTTTATCTCTAATGAAATTCGAGTAAAACGTTTAAATGAATTACAGCAAAAAATGTGTATTATTTAATAGGCCATACAAGGAAATCACATGGTCTGTTAAAGTCATTTTTATTTTCTAATTCTCAGAACTAAGGTGTCTTTGATATATAAAAATCATTAAACCTTTCGCTAAGGACATTAGATACACATATCCTCAGAGGATACATATATGCAAATTAATCACCAGACAACATTTTACAACTATTTACGTAATTACATTTGAAGTATTAATTACATGTAAAGATATCCATAAGTCAAATAATTAATATTCTTCTATGTATATTTCGTTTGTTCAACGTAGAAAAGTGAGAATTTTATTTATATTTTACTTGTTCAAAAGACATTAGTTGTAACGAAATTATTCATTTAGCAGAGAACATATTAGTGAGTATATGCAGAAGATGCGGATGGAAGTTGGTAGAGCAATAAACGCAGGCGACTTTCATTTCCTATTTACCCTTTTTGTAATAATACACCTAAATTGCCAATATAATTTCTATTAAATAGAAATAGAAATATAAATGTAATTTCTATTAAATAGAAATAGAAATATAAATATAATTTCTATTTCTATTAATTCTTATTTTCAAACATTATACTTTCCTGATTTGAAAATACAAAGTGCTTCGCTACATTTACTTGGATAAAAGAAATTAATTAAATTTAGCTTATATTTTCTAAACGTATTTCCTAAGTGCTTCTTTTGCATTTAGCCCCAAAATGATATTAGTCCCGAATGGGACATTAGTCTCGAAATAGCATTTTGCATCACATCATTAAAAACGTTGGACAATTTTTCAGATTGTTTTACCAAATATTATTCCCCTACATTATATTTACAGAAATTAAATAATGAAGAATCTGCACGAATGTACGCATGTTTCTCTCATTGTTAAAAAACAACGGTACCTAGAACTATCAAATTTTGAATAACGTAGTCCTCCATCCTAACATGGGCACATGGAGCACAAATCTCGAATTCCGAGTTTTTTATTTCATATTTTACAAAATGTTAAGGAATTTTTGATTAACGAACTCAGCGATTTCAGAGCGAGCAGTGGTAAAAATGTATGAGATAAAACGCTTTTATCTTCAACACGTGAGACTGTCTGTCGAAAATTCTACTGTTTTTAAATGTTTTGTGATTTTGCTGTTGAATCGAATTTTATGTGGCGTAAGCGCCAGGAATAGGACGTTTAATAAATAAAATGAACACCCAAAGGGTTAATAATAAAAAGAGAACAAAAAGGTTTTGTAAAGCCATCTTAGTAAGAAAACTAAACATTGATATTATGAACTGAGAGAAGACCGAAAAAATATGTGCCAACACTTAACGCTGTATCGGAAATTTTATACGTATACCGCTATGCTGCTTTTAAATGTTTTGTAGATTTGTTCTTGAATTGTATGTGGAGTAAATGCGATGAAAATGATGCTTAATAATAAAGCTAAAAAGACAAAAACAAACGGGTTAGTAAGAATGAATGTGACAGTAGACTAAGTAGACTGCGAGCTTCCCGAGAGCGTAGAAAACCAAAACAAATTCTTTTGGGAGACCGTTACAATCTGAAACCTTTCAGAATTTTTTAAAAAAAAAAATTAATTAAAAACATAAGCTTCCTACGCTTTATGGGAGCACTTCACTATTATTGTTTCAGAAGTCATAGACTGTAGACCCAAATGTCACGAGGAAAATAATTAGCAAGACTAAAATAATCACTGCATGAACAAATCTGCATTAAAATTTAGGGTAGCTTGCTTTCTCAAAGTCTTAAGGAAGGGAAAATTAAAAAAATTTATAACCTTCTGCTAAAATGCTGGGGGCATAATACAAAGGAGAGATTGCGCAATTAAATATGGTATTAAAAACAGTGAGAAAATATTATGTATTCGCTGTGGAAATAGCTCCAATATCTATCTGGAATTCCTAGATTTTATGCTCTCCAAGCAAAGCTTCAGATAAATAGAAACATACTTCATCCAAGTTGCATACCCTGAGGCACACGCAAATTCCCAAGAGCAGGAAGGAAATGCAGGAAAAAAGAGAAAAAATCTTAACCATATGGTTAAAGCACTGTCCGTAGGAACCGAAAGTTCTGAAATTCCATTTCCGTTTGAAATCCTAGGAAGGGAGGCTCGTGAGAAAAGGATGAAGAACTGTCAGGATAAACTGTGTAGAATTAGAGAGAGACATGTCATTTCGCAGTTCCTATCTACGTCGAAGATTATGTGTAGCAAAACTTTCTTTTCGTACTTGAAGATGAACTTAAATGATTTTGTCCCTAGCAAGAAATAAAAAACTAACTCACATATACTCCTATGTAAATGCAGCTGTCATACTATGTCCAAGAAAACACTGAAACACATCACACAAAGTGCATAAATCTAATATTATTTCCAAAAATGTATCGAATTTCAGTAGTGTAAAAGTACTTTATACGCCTTGTATTTTCATTTTCTTATTTATGTCTTTAGCACCAGATTTTTTATTATTCTCGATTCTTATTTTTTGCTCGCAACATTTTTGTTTTCGTATCACTTTTGTGTTAGCACAACTTTTCAAAAAAAAAAAAAGAAAGTTGCCACTAAATGTTAGCGCTATGTATTATTTTTAAAGAAATAATAGAGTGAATAATAAAATGTATAACAACACTTAATAGTCAATCGGGAACTCTAGAGAAATACTGTTTTTTTAACATTTATGATTTTGTTTCTGAATTTTATGTGGCGTAGGTGCAAAAAATAATATTCTATTTAATAAATAAAATTTAAAAAAACAAAATACTAGTAATAAAAAGATAAAAAAAAGTTTCTTAAGTCAATCTTACTAAGAAAACGGAACATCGATATGATGAACTGAAAAAAAAAAACTAAAAAGTAATGGCAATAATTAACATTTTATCGGGAATTCTAAATAAAGTCTTCTTTTAATTTATGTTTTTACGCTGTTTTAAAACAAATTGTGATTTTTGGTGCTGAATTTTATGTGGCGTATGTGCCAAGAAAACGATTTTTAATAATAAAGTGCTGGTTAATTTATGTGTCTTCTTACGTTACTAGATCCTTACGTAAGTGTCTAACGGCTATTCCCTAGTCTTCTTATAACTATAAATTATGAGTCCAAAAAAGGTTAAAATACCCTTTTGTTCACTCAAAGAAATACTAACAGACGGCCCCTTTCGGGCTTACAGGAAAGTCTCCATTTGGCCTTTCATTTAAGATAGAAATTAAGAAACTAAACTGATTCTAACTAGCTAAACTTTAGCCAAAGTTGTACAAAGATAGCTAACCGACTTACCCCGTAAGCCTCACCGACGAATACTAACAGGCACGTAAAACTACAGCCGTTCGTCGTAAGATATGCTTAATGCATATCTCACACGCCTTACGGAGCTTCGGAACGCGCTTTTACTGAGAACTTCGGAAGTCTTCTGCTGAAGTGACTGAACTTAGCATTAAATACCGATTCTACTTCATTTACATAAAACGCGATGCTGAAATCTCATTCTGACAGGAAGTTGTAGGTGGAAAACATGAATTTAAAGGAAAGAGTTTTAAAATTAAAAATAACCGTTAGAAAATTAAAATAATCATAACAATGTTTAAACAAAAGCTATGTTAGCAGAAGTGACTCCATTAGCAGACTGGTAAATTGCGAGCTCAGCAAGAGCCTAAAAAACTTAACATTTTTCTAAGGTTATTTGCTATAGAAACTTATCACCTTTTCTCTTGTATAAATGATCGTTATGAACAAAATAAACATGTGATTAATTTCATCTTAGAAAATTTTTAAGAGCAGTGATATTAACACTCATTTTAAAAGGTGGGATACATTCGAAGACATTTGGTTCAAGCTCGCACCTTTTCCCTTTAGTCTGAGTTCACTAAATAATTTGTCATATAAGGAGACCAAGTGAGTAGAATTAGTTATCATGACATTTAGCATTAGAAAAAAAGATTTTGATGAGATATTACGTTTAAAATATAGGCATAGTATTGCTGTTACGGATTCAATGCTTAAAACGTAACATTGAGAATCGAGTAATAATACCTACATAGAGTATAATATATCAAAGAAACTGATCGATGAATTCACATAAAAAGGCATGACGAGTTTCAGCGAAATTTCATACGTTAATCTTAATTACTGAAAAATTTAACTCACGTTTCAGCGACCTAATTCAACGATGGCATTCTTTGATAGGGTTTGTCCGGAAAGTAGTAGGGCTGATTTTCTCGCCAAAACATGGTGAAAGAGGGGGATGTTATTGTGCTGGTTGAGTTGTGGGGGATTTTAGGTTACTAGCGCATCAGTCGCCAGTCGTGTCCAAGCCTTCGCAGAGTGTCGATCGAGTTTAAGGTGAACCCTTTCAAGGTGCTTTGTCATCTCCACAATGAATCGTTGGTTAGAGCAGCGTTACCTGGTGGAATTTTGCGTCAAAATGGGTAAAACTCCCAATGAGACCCATGACATGATCAAGACTGCTTAAGGAAGTCGATTAAGTGTTTTTCACAATGGAAAGAAGAGAGAAAGTTGGAGGTGAGCAGCGGTTAGGGCGCCCTTCGATGACAAAAAGTGACGAAAATTTAGTGAAAGTGTGACATCTTCTGAACTCTCACCAATTCAGACTCGGAAAACGAGTCACTCATCTCCGTCCAGCAATCACTGGATCATGCAAGGGCCATCACGATAATGTGCCGAGCTACACCGCCTTTGCTGGCATAGACTTCCTTACCGAACATGGTACCACACAGCTTTCCCTGCCACACCATAGCCCAGATGTCGCTCCTTCAGACTTCTTCCTCTTCCCCCGGCTGAAATGGGTCATGAAAGGATGGCACATCAAGAGGCCGTAACGAGGGAGATGTAGAGCATTCCAGATTCTGCGTTCCAGAGAGCCTTCAGTGATTGGCAGAATCGCTGGATCGAAACGCTGTCCAAGAGACATATTTTGAAAACTATTATGTCGATCTGCCAAAACTGTGATTAAATGTTTTTAGAAAAATTCAGTTCTACTACTTTACAGACAAACCCTGTACGTATAAGATGGGAGTCTTATATGTAAAATGATTATACACAGATTTACCCGTTATACATTTCCTCACTTCTCCTATTATCATGAATTAAGCTTATTAAGTTGAATTTCTTATGCACCATACCTCGTGCAATATTACTTCTTAAGGTAAGGAATCTAAATTTAGATTTTATCTGTCCTGTGGTTTTTGTAAACTTTTGCACCCCTCCAAATAGCAGAAAACCGTTTAGTTTAGATAATATCGTATTGTAAAGAATGTTGAGTGTTTAACTGATTCTTTTATCTTTTTTCCCAGCTGCCAGAGACCGAACAGTAAAATCGCTGGCAGTTCGATATGGTTTCCATAACATATGACTGGACTGGCTGAATGTAATTTTCTGCATTTTTAGGATGGATACAAGCTAATTTCCCTTAGAAAGCTCTCCATGGAAGCATCCCTTCTCTTAGACAGGTAGCCTTAACATGCTCTACCCTAATAAAGTAAACCAAAACATCTGCTTTCCAGTTTTCCAGTTATTGATCAGTTGAGCACGAAGATCTAGAATACCAATCCTTATTTATTTAATATTATCCTTATTAGACTGTCAGGCTACTTATAGCTCCGTCTATGAAAACAACGATAAACTTAGAACAAAAATTTAACGAACCATTTTACTTAAAACGCTAATCTTAACAAATGTACGACTATTAATGTAGAAGTCAGTTTGCAGTTGAGGATGGTGGTTTGGTAAAACCATCGAAACTAGTCCTGTGAAAATTTGAAAATATAACGCTGATTTTTGTTGTTTGACTTCTAAATCAATATTTGTTCGGCGTGTTATTGTATCTTAAATGCACGACTTTTGCTTTCAGAATAATATCTGCAGCTTGCAGGATTCAATTAACATAAAATATATTTGAAAGTAAATGAACTCTGAAGAGTGACAGATCTAGAATCCTATCAAGCATTGTCTCAACGTAATCCAATGTGCGCAAGCAACTCGGCTAGCAAAACGCTAACGCCGGTGTAAAATAATTTTTAGAGCTAGATGCGGAGACAACACAACGGTCAATGCGCTTCCGAAGTTCTCTCTCTCCAACATTCAGGAACTCTGTTCTAATATAAATACATCTAATTAACCTTTTAATAATTGCTGACCTCCATATCTGAAGCATAAGTAACAGAAAAAATATGAAATTAGGAAAAAGTGATTGTCTAATATTTTCAATAAAACCTTAAATTTATGCAATTCCGTTCCAGTAGATAGATAGAAAAGAATGTTAAAAAAGGAATAAAGTATAACGACTACGCAGTGCCACTACATCTACGCGTTTTCGTTGCCAAGCTAGTAGAAACTCATGTTCAAATGAGCACAACAAACTGTCAACGAAGTTTTATCGTCAACCTTAACTGCCTGATAAAATTAAATTGATTATTAAACAAAAAATATGATTACTTTACATAGCTCTGCTAATATATAATCTAAACAATACGCCTGTAATAAATATAAGAAAATAAGAAGATTTAATTAAGCATCGACATACAACATTCCATCGCAATCCAATATTCAAAATTGTTCCTTTAACTAAAAATTTAAATTAATCTTTTTTCTGTTGCCACTGAACCATAAAAGTAAAAGCGCACGCAGGTTGTTGACATGTTAGAAGATATAATAATTTAACTACAAATGTTTCGTGAAATTGACTTGCCAGTACTGATAAATGGAAGACAGAAGAAGAAAATTATTTTTCTCCCGTTTAATATTTAAAATTTCCCGTCATAATTTTTATGATTCTTTAACCAAATCTCACTATTTTCTATCATTTATTTGAAACGTATGCTCCATCGTTTTTCGCTTTGTTTCTAAACTACAAGCAATTACTAACGGACGTATACATTCAACCAACTTTGGTTCGAAGTAAATGTTTAATAAATGCAAATGCAAAACACAATAATCCAAAAACATTACGTTCCAAATAAAATACGCTTGATCCTTTGACCATTTGAATTTTTTAAACCTCAAAAGAAGTACATTTACTTTCGTTTGTGAACTTGTTATGAGACCTTGTTTCGCATTTGAAATCAGTTATTTATTATGCAAATTGGACAGCTCTTCTACAGTCACGCCCTTCGTAATGCAAGGAAAAGAACAAAAATAACTAAATATCTCCCAGTATTAGGAAACCGAAGTTTTGTCATTAGGTATGCTTTTCCAAACTGGGAGTATTAAAACTTTCAATAATAATTAGGATACATTAAAGAAAAAGAAAATTTCTCGTTTAAAGCGCACTCAGACGTGCACTTTGGAATTTATTTATTCGATTAATGGTGATAGTATAGTATTTTTATGGAAATAAGGAAGAATTTGTTCGACGTTTTTTTTTACTGTTATGCTGATTATTTTCTACTGTTATGATCCTTGCCAATTCCCTCAACATAGGCCGCATTCGCCTTCTTATTCCTTATAATTGGTTTACTTTATTTAATTAGAATTATTTAATAGCATGACACATAGTACATTCTCTAAATCAACGGTTCTCAACCTCGTTTGCTCTCTGTCACCATTGTTAGATGATAATTCCCTCAAATTCTTAATTTCAAAACTCGAAAAATACATATACATTTATTTAAATTTAGATTATTTTTAACGTGCTTTATAAATAGAACAAGATAAAGTATAAAAATGTTGATAAAAATTTAAATATGAATAATTTGTTATTTTTACATTCATAAAAACAAAACTAAAAACTTAACAGGTAAATCAAAGACTGACCCCATTTTCCCTCCTAAAACTATTACATTCTCTCCTAATCGAGAATCCCTCTTCTAAATCATATTGAAATTGTTGGTTGTGTAATGTATAGAAATCTGATCTGGACAAAAACATCGGGCTATTAAATTATAGACATTTTTTGCAGCATTTCATTCAAACTAATTGCCTTGAATTTCGTTAGAGATGCGTTTTTCATTCAATCAATTCAGTTTTCACTTCGCTGCGAGGCAAAAGTACATAAAGGCTCAAAACATCTTCATTAAAAGTTGTCAAATACAGGAAAACCTAAAACACCAAATGCAGTTAAAAACCGTTAAAAAGGGATTTCTACAATTAGAATTTGTAGGCGAAAACAAGCAATTCGGCCAACAGGCTGAAAGACAAAATTTTTGATGCACAAAAATTTAAAGTGAACTTCTGGTCTTATTAAGCGAAAAGACACTTAAGTTGGTGCACTAACGGGCTTAATACCTATGCTATTAAGTTTCAAATATAAACAAACAGCCGCCACGTTAGGCATAGCATCACTTGCACTATTAAATTGTAGATAATTTTACAATTATTGCATGCAGATTAACTTAAAACCTTAACCGGAATATAAGTAACCCAATCACTTTTAAAGCAAAAAAAAAGCACAATTTGCTAATACCAAAGAATAAAGAATAAAAAATCATAGTTCAAGGGGCCGATAATATACATATATATATGTGTGTGTGAAATAAAATATATAAAATATATATAAATCAAAATTATAATTTAAACTAGTAATAATACTTTTCCCCTCTACATTCTAAAGATCGTAATAACTTTACTGGTCTGCCTCATTTCTAGATCAATGCATTGCTCGTGGAGCTTTCATGACATAACTAATTCGGAAGCTGAACGAAAAATCTCGAGAATTGAAACCTTTCTAACCAAAACCGAAAACTTTTCTTGGGCACTTCAGCTTCAGCTCTCTTGCAGTCAAGACGATACTTCGCTCCCTTTGCTTTGTGGTGTTGCTAACTACGCCGTTACCTCAAATGTGATACTTTAAATAAAACTGTGGAGTGCGTATTGCGCCCATGTTCATATGTGACGAAAAACATATTTTCGATAATTAATTCATATTCTTCAATAAAAAGAATATTAGATTCAACCACGTCTGTCTGCAAGTCTCTCCTTATAAACCTGCAAGTCTTATAACGTAGAGAACCAAGGTCAATATGTTGCAGCTTACTCCAAGTCATCATATTACACGCGCACACACACACACACACACACATATATATATATATATATACGGGGTGATTACTCACCAGACTGACAAATTTGCAGGGTGTATAAGGGGTATAAAGACTACTCGGAATCCCATAGGATTGCATGGTAGCAAATGACGTAGTTGCGAGCTATGGTGCAAAGAAGCAGATTCAAAGAACAGAAACAGCAACACATTAATGGGACAAAAAACATTTTATTGATAGGTTATACTACAATAGGTGTTCGAAATTACGACCAGAAGTCGTCAGGCAGGCCTGACAACGGCGCTGTATGGAATTCCGTAAATTCTGGAAGATTCCTCCGGGCAGTCTTGCGGGAGATGGCGCTGAATAAAAGGTTGTGTATAGTGATCAGCTAGAAGTTGTCATTTGGGATCCTTTTCCCGAGATAACAGCATTATAGGCTTCCTTGTCTCGTGAAATTAATCACACATACAAGTCCTCGCCCGCTCAGAACCGGGGTCGGGTTTCAACCCTTTTTCCGGAACTTTGGAGATATCGGCGCAACGAACCCAATTTGGAGCGTCACTGGTCGTTAATTTGCTGCCCGCCAGAAGGCCATTACCCAGCATACCCGAGGCGCAACCCCGTGGGCTACTAGCACCATTCCGCGCTAAGACATACCGGACCCCGGGTCCGGCCAATAAGTGACCTTTCCTGAGCCCCCAGAACCACTAGGTTCGTAATTTGTATATCCCGTGGCCGAGACTGTCTAGGTACAGATCCTAGCCAGTGGCTTTGTAGAGTTCTCTACGTCGACCCCCAGGAGCATTTTTCGAGGTAGTAGGATGAACGCATATCCAAACCATGAGCTGGTTGACATGCTCATTGTGCATGGAGCTGCGGTTTGTAACGGGCACGTCGCTCAGCGGTTGTATCAGGAACGTTATCGGAACAGGCGTGCTCCATATCATACAGCCTTCGCAAGTGTGAACAGAAGGTTACGTAAGATTGGTTATTTAAAGAGAGATACAATGAATCGACAGCGAACGCGTCAGAGGACAATGGCAATGAGGAGGCTGTCTTATATTTCCTAGAAGACTATCCGAGTACTCGAGAGATAGCTCAACAAGTGGGTTTATCCCAATCCATTGTCTGGAGGATCTCGAAGCAAAACTTAACGAGAGCACACCATCTTCATCGCGTCCAATTACTGCAGCCTGAGGATTATCCACTATAGAGAACGTTTGCTATATAGTTCTTGCAACGAGTACTACATACAGCGCATTTGCTGAGAACGTATTTTTTATGGATGAAGCATACTTTATACATGAGGGAGGCTTCAACGCCCGTGTGCGGGCTTTGAAGAACCGTCATCGTAAGCAACCATGTCCAACTCAAGAGCATTTCTCGGTCAATATTTGGGCCGGCATTCGGTAACTACCTCATTAGACCGTACCTTCTGGGCAGTCCTTTGGACCGTAGGGCATACCTGATCTCCTTGCAACAAATTCTGCCCGAACATCTTGATGAAGCAGATATTCCTCCGTCGTTGTGCCGCTCCGTGTGGAACAAGGCTGACATGACTGCGTATTACAGGACTGACGTCCTCCGACACCTCGATTTAAACTTTGGACAGAGGTGGATAGGCCATGCTTGCCCGGTTCATTAGTCAGCAACATCACCTCATCTGTCATTCATCAACTTTTTCTGGGGTGACACGAAGTGTTTGGTGTAAGACACGGCCGTTCTTTCAATTGAAGATCTCGTCTTTCGAATAACTGTAGCTGCAGGGATGATATGTGACACGCCAGAAATCATCCAGAAGGTAAGAAATTCCATGTAATGGCACTATCAGGCCTCCAAGACGACTTCTGATCGCAATTTCGGACACCTGTTGTAGTACAACCTTTCAATAAATTGTTTTTGTCCTATTAATGAGTTGCTGTTTCCGTTCTTTTTCTCTGCTTCTTGCACCATAGCTCACAACTGCGGCATTTGCCACCCTGCATTCCTTTGTGATTCTGAGTGGTCTTTGTACCCCCGACAAGACAGAAAATTCCTTTACTTCGTACTAGGAAGTAAAAATTATTTTTTTAAATAACACAGGCATAAATTATTCGGTTTGTTATTTTTATAAAAAATAATTTACATTTTTTCCTTTTATCTCCTTTCGTTGTCCAGGTTTATCGCATCTGAAAAAAGAAATTTAAATTTCATCTTTCAAATAATAAAAAAGAAAGAAGAAATAGAAGTATGAATTCAAATGATTAATAAGATAACGAGATAAGCTCACCGAGAACTAAAAGTTAGAATGCTATCGTCTGTTTAATTTTGTGATTTTGTTCATTGTTCCATTTTTTAACTGAATGAAGTATGTATAATTGTTCATATAATGAAGGACGGAATTTGCGGTCAAAACGTATTTCTACAATGCTAGCGAAAGATCAGTTATTGGATAGCTTTCAATGTCTAATCTTTCGGTAGCTTTGTAGAAACATGTTTTCAACTAGAACTTTGAACACTCAGCTATACCTTCGACGGAAGCCCAACAGTGGCCGAGCGGTAAAGTCTTGAACACTGTAACTTCGGCTGTGGTTCAACCCAGCAAACGGACTTACTGCATGGCTGTTTTTGTGGTTTTACCTCATGTTTAATTAGGATCGAGTCAGCTACCCTCATAAAGTCCACCAAGAAGGCATCTCTTTCTTTAGGCAGGCAGCTCTGAAGTGTTTTGACATAACTAAATAAAGCAGAGCAATCTTCGCTGGGATTTGAAATAAGGATCTTCAAACTGCAATCTGAATTTGCTACAATTTACATCATGAGAACGCGCATGGCATAATGCGATATTTCTTTACGCCATCCTCATCTTAAAGACAGATGAAGCGGGTATAATGATGGGTTACATCACGCATTTATCGAATTATCGAATCTTAAAGAGAGATATATGGGAACTAGTGCCCCAAATTTAGGTGGTGACGAATTATCATCTTCGTATATTCTAATTCTAGCCCCAATGTAGAGACATGAGGTTTATCTGAGAGCAAGAAACGCAAAAAATCAGCTTCAGCCTCCCAAGGATCATCTAACTTCTGGGTGGACGTACTTCTCCATTACACTACAAGAGAAAGCACGGAGGAAAGCGATAATTCCTTACAGCTTGTTTGACTAATAAACTGGCAAGTTTTTCATTCTGTTGAAGAAAATCGGTTATATTTGTTTGCTAATATTATTTATTAAAATATCCCGTCCTGCTGTTTTAGTCTGAAGGATTTCCAATCTAAGCAAAAGACAAATAATCATTTGAATGTGAACTGAATTTTGTATTCATATATACATAGAATTGAGCTATATTGTAAGTTTAGAAGAGAAAGCTTAGAACTGTTTTAGAAGAAAAAGTAACAGAAATACTAGAATGAAAATTTTGCTAATTATATTTTATTACTCTACAGGTGTTTATCAAAGGAGAATAGCTTTCGTTGATTATTTTCCAAAGGGTATGATTTTGTATTCATGCTAGATAAAAAGACAGTAAGGGAAACCTTATGTAGAAATAAATATATTATGTTTGGTTAGGTTATTTGAATATAGCAATGCACAGAGCTATCTGTTTAAGGGGAAAGATGCCTTTGTGAAGGATTTGGTAAGGAACATGGCTCGTATTCTTGTTGCAGATGTGGAAATCACGAAGTTAGCGATGCAGCCAACTTGCTCGCCTGGTCTGTAACCTAAATCGATTTACCTGTATTCAGCACTCATATCCATTCTGACACTGGTGGGTCAGGTATTTTAGAATGAACATTTTACATTCACCAAGTTTACTTAGTACAGTATATCTTAGTCACAAATATAAATATTTACAAAATTATAACTGGAAATATAAATCAGTATTGTGACAAACGTTTCATAAATTTTAGTAACTCTTCTAAAATGGAATATGAAAGACATAAAAAATGCGACGTTTTGCCAGAAAAATAAGGTTACAAGTGCAAGTCCATTTAAAATTGAAGTAAATGCCTATCTCGCTGGATTACCGAAGCAAAACCAAGCTGGCGATTATTTTACGGCTAATTTTTTTGTACAAATTTGGAGACTAATTGTGACAATGGGGTCCATTCCCTGTATAAGCTGTATATAATTGGTCTGATCGCTACAAGTAACTGTAACTATACCCGACCCTATATGTAACTGTAATAATATATACCTTTCAACAGTTTCGAGAAATCGAAGGTTCTGGAAAATTCTCGGCGGCTGGAGAAAATTATATAAGACCAGAGAGAGTATCCATTTTCAATTTTATGTTCGGGGTTGACTACGGAGTACAGAGAGATCTCCGTGACAGCTTCGCTGCTTAGAAGCGCTTTGCGTTGGTTGTGTTTGATGTTCTTAGTAGTTTGAAGCGATAACTGCTGATTGTGCAGGGTCGTCATGTTGAGAAGATTAGAGTACTAGAGTAATTACAGTGACAGTACTTCTGTGAAAAGTTCCAGAACTGTAAAATGTTTCTTTGGGGAGAACAAATTTTATCAAGCTATCCTCGATTCTGTGTGCATTCAATCCATTGGAAACCCAAACCCACGCAACAGTATTTTGAAGAATAATAAACAATAATCGAAATCTGTGGTTTGTAATATAAACATTGAAAATATACATGATGTAAATTGCTTCAATTTATATAAGGAATTACTATAACTTTCGTTACAGAACGAAGCAGTATATCACATATACATATATATATGTGATTTGCTTGGAAAATTCAGTTTTTCCGATGATCTATTTTAATGGCATATGACGTGAATCTAGAAAATTATTTTTCAGATGAAAGACGGATTGAAACTCCTACTGCTCTAAAGTTTATAAGATATCTGAAGTGTTATAGCTGTTTGAGTTTAACTGGGACAACTAATAGTTAAAATGAATGAATACATTACTGAAAATTAAACGAGGCTTTGTTACGTTATGCATTACAAAGAGAAGAGATTATACTTCTCATTAAACTGAATTTATTCCTCAAATCATTAATTTCTACGAATATACTTTCGTTAACTTTAACAAATATGTTGAATTGTAAGACGTGACTATTCATCATTCAGCTTCTTTTTAAAATGAAATGTTATTGATCAAGATTCTAAACACTTAATATTTGAAGTCTGTAAGATTTTTCATTAATAAACTGCGAAATTCTAATGTTTAAATTTTTTGACGAAACGGATTATTTTGATTAAATAATGAACGTTTTGTTAAGCATTATTGCGTGCTCACGTTTACGTAATGCATTGAAAGTACACAGAACCGATGGTAGTTTGATAAAATTTATTTTTTCAGAAAGAAACATTCACAGTTCTGGAACATTTCATCAAAATTTTCCATTACCTTTTAGACAACTTTGCACAGACTCATGCAACTCTCCTGGATATCACAGAATAATCTGTAAGTTGTACTTCAAACTACTGAAAGCGTTAAACACAACGCGATGGTTAATTAAAATTAAGCTCATTAAAATGGCGAAGCTCGTTTCCTCGAATTTCATGATAGATATATTTCTCATTCAATTAATTCAGTTCTCACTTCGCGGCAAGGCAAAAATACATAAAACTCAAAACATTTTCATTAAAAATTGTAAACTACAGAAAATTCGGAAAACCTGAAACACCAAATACAGTTAAAAGGAGTTAAAGAGAAACAGCTTTTGTAATCAAAATTATAGTTTGTAGACGAAAACAAGTAATACGGCTAATGGGTAGAAAGACTAAACTTTCCGTGTTAATAAATTTAATAGGTAACTTTTGGTCCCTCTGGGCAAAAGGAAACTGAAGTTCATGCACCAACTGACTTAAATCCTTCTACTAATCAGAATTTCAAATAAAAACAAAAAACCGCTCCGTTAGGCCTAGCGAAAGGTACAGTTTTAAATTTGATACGTTTACAACTATTGCATGCAAGTTAACTTAAAGTATAAACCTTCATCAAAACATAAGAACAACATAATTGTTACGTGCTAATTGTCACGTCACCAAATGTTATGGTGCAAATTGTTAAATACTAACTGTTACAATAATTTGTCTACAATAATATCAAAACCATAATTCATTGCGTTTGTTATGTAGTGGTTTTTGGTTAGTTTAGAATTATAGATTAATGTGTAGTTAATTGCAGTTATTTGTTAATTAATTATTGAGTGAGTAAATTATATGCATTAATTTATGCTTATTCTAAATTTTTCTTCACGAATTGTATTGCTTATGTTATTGAATCAATTACTTGTATGCGAGTTAAACAGAGTTCTCATTCTTACGTTACGCGTGCGTTGGTATTAGCTATCGGGAAAGGAGACAATGGGGAATCGGTTGTTTCTGCGTAATATTTTGAATTTAAAAATACTTCCTTTTTATTCACATGGTTGAAATTTATACCTCTTAAAGAGAAAAAATTTACCCTTCTTATGAACCTACTTTCATGACTGTACGTTGCCCCGTTGGAGAATTATGCCCATTTAATTGCTAAAATTGTTGAATTTCGTGTTTAAAAATTTACTCTGCTATAAGCGTCGTTTTGTGCACTTTTTCCTCAAGGTCATGTACTGCGTCCGCTTGCGTGGTACGGGTGTGGTAGGTTTGTCACATTCTTTTCCCTCACCCCTCCTTGTTGGCGAAGGGGGTGGCGAGGGTGGAATTTTTTTTGGTGTGAAGAAGGAAAAACTAAGTTTTCGCAGCACTGTTTTGTGTTTGGCGAGATTTGCATACTAATTCACCAAATTTGGTGATTT
>KL814661.1:0-10396 GCA_000611955.2 Stegodyphus mimosarum | reverse complement strand
CAAGAATTTCAGTTCAACCTCTTCTTTCGAAGCAATGGCGACTGACAATTGACCTTTGACCCAACGTTGCCCTCACCCCAAAGAAGGGATGCACTCTCTGGAATAACGTCACACGCTCAACGTCACTAAGCTGTAAGGCCTTGTTTCTCGAAGGCCACGGCTAAAACGAGTCGACACTACTGGGAGAATTATCTACTTGAAATGGACCTTTCGGCTGTTTACCGGCATATATTTCCATTTTCCAAGTATTGAACACTCTCGAATCGACGAGCGCAAAAACTTTTATTCCATACTTCGATGGTTTCTTTGGCATGTATTGGCGAAATGGACATCGCCCTCTAAAAGATTCTAATTTCTCATCTATGGTTACATACTCTCCAACGTTGTACGATTTTTGGCAGTTTTCTACAAAATTTTCCAAGAACTCTCCTATCGGGGCCAGTTTGTCTAATTCTTTTCTGCTCTGGCGAGTATGCATATCATCAAATCGGATGCAGCTCAATAAAAAATAAAAACTTGTTGATGACATGGTTGTACGGAATATTTCTATTCCAGTGCCGTCCATTGCCCAAAGATCTCGTATATACACATGTGATGATTTATGCAAACCAGTGAAATAAAGCAATCCAATAAATGCTTTAATTTCACCCTTATTAGTTTCTTTTGCATCTCTTTCCCGTGAAAAACGCTCTTTATTCTATAAAACTGTTAGTCCAATGCACTAACTTCTTTATCATATCAGAAGATATAAGGAGGTTCCAAGCATCCACAGGAGAGTTACATTCTTTGAAACGGGTGTATTTCCTGGGAGTTTTGATATTATATTTTTCGCAGAAATTCTAATATTAGCTTTGAATTTCTCTTTATTCCACTTCGTTATGTTTTCTTTTCCGATAAAATAATCATCTTCACTTTAATCTGAAACATCGTTTTCAGAATCAGATTCAATTTCTGTTGAAGAATCATAATGATGATCTCCGATCTCCGCGGCACCTGTCGTTCGCACGATGAAGTGCCACAGAGTATGCCCCCAGTGACGAAGTCACGATTACAATTTATAATACATATTTACAATATATAGAAAAATGATGAGATAATGTTATAATAGTGAAATATAGAATGCGAAGTACAAGTTCCTACTCAAGTAATGTAGTACGTAACTAACTGCTTTGGAAATCGGACTTTACGCCCAGTTTTAGTGGTAAATGTTTGATTAAAGCATCGTGGGGAGGGAGTTGAAACTGGAACAGGTAAAGATAAGATATGAGTAATGTCATCTGGCAGTTGGTAAGCATGTTTTACGTGATCAATTGGGTCTGTAGTACGTTTTCCGTTTACATCAATAATAAAATTCGTATCATTTCTGTCAACGACTAAATGTGGCTACATTGCAGATTACGGGCCAGTCGCCAAATGAAGCGAAATCGCGCCAAATCTGGTAACCTGTTGGCGTCATGAAAATCGTTAGGATTTAAGGTTACGGTTTATAGCATTTAAGCGGGCTTTTTGAATTTTCGTCATTTCACTGTGCTTCTAGTAAATTGTGTGAGCAAGATAGCTGACGTCGAAAGAGTTGAACGTGTGGATTTTTCTTATTTGATTCGGTTGCAAGATAAGGGCGAAAGATGTGTGATATAATAGTGCATGAATTATGGTTTGATTGCGAATATGTACGAATGTCCTAAGTGTAAAAATAGTATGAAATTACTTGAAATTAAAGATGCGACAGATTTTTGCGAATGGATATAATTATATGTGGTTAAGCACATGGTTGAAAGCCGTACAGTTGGTCTTGAATGAGCGCGCCATTTTTAATTTTATCTCCATTTTATTGTTACATTTAAGTGTGTATATAAACAAATGCGAGTTTCTACTATTTATTATAAATAAAAATTTATTGTAAAAATATAAATAGCATAGTTAAAATTGTTTAACCTCTTTTTTCTTTTACTATACTCTTGCTCATGTTCCTGTAGATCGAAATTTTGAATTTTATCTTTTTTTCTTTTGCATTTTTTTAAAAGTTTTAGATTAAATAGGAATCAATGCTTCCTGATCATTTATTGCTCATTTACGGCTTATTACAATTTCTTAAATTTCGTGCTAAAACATTTTACTCCATTTTGCTAATGTCTAAAAAATGGCATATATTATGAAAAGTTTTAATATTGTTGATGCCATAAAATACATAGTTATTATTTTTCAAATACTTTATTGTTATTTTTCTTGAACTTGTGTTTTAGATATTTCTGCATGTTTACATGATCAATTTTTTGCCTGTTTACAGGATTCATTCAAATTCGCAACCATCTAATATGGCGATATGATGAGTTAGTGATTTTCTAAAAAACGCGAAAATAACCGATTTGGCGACTTTTCGAAAATGCGCCAAACTGGCCCGTAATATGCAGTTTTACGAGGTCCAGTATAAGGTGGTGTCAATGGAGGATTAACTTTATCAGATCTTAAAAATATAGGAGAACAAGTTTTTAATGAGCGGTTGATGAAAATTTTAGGACTACCGTGTAGGGCAGTAGAAATAGGGTTTAAAGATCTCATTGTCTGAAGGGGACTCGAAACCCTACTACAAATATACTACAAAATAACTAACTGTTACAATTATATTCTGAAATTAAATAATTTGCCTACAAACAATCTCAAGAGACCAGATCTGTTTATTGCGTTGTGTGAAGTTTTTTCAAAAGAACTATTTCGAACAACCCCTAAGACCAAGCAGGATTATTGGTGTTATGAACATTACACAATACATCACAAGAAAATACTCTGAATCAAATAGATAACCAAGGATATTTATTAAGGCACTATAAAAATGACATGAAATCTTATAAACCTAAATCTTCATTATTATACCGAGATGACATCCAAAAATTCATTTAGAACCAATTATATTTCACCGTAAAATATTAAATTTTTATACAGTTTATCAGATTCTGCTGGCCAGCATAAAATACAAAAGGAATTTTTAATGAATCACCGAGTATGGTATCTTAAGTGTTTCCTAATTACGAGAATGATTACTTCGTTCAAAAGAAATTTCTTAATTTTCACAGGGAAAAAAAATTACATACATTAAATAAGTAATCCCTGAGGGAGATTGAAAGTATTTACTATTCATGTAGTCCCGTTTGAGAAAAATTAGTACTTTTACTCTTTCATTCAATTATTATTCAATTAAGGGTAATCAAAGGGTTAAGGTAGAATTGCAATTTTTATTTTTTTTCCTTTTCTTTGCAAAAAAAAAAAAGTTAGCAACTTAAAGAGTAAAATGGAAGGAAGATTTAGATAAAGTTAACTAATTTAGGATCTCTGTCTTAATTCATATATATATATATTTTAAATACTTCCCAAGTTAAGGTTAAATGGTCCTAAATAGAGTAAAGGCACTGCAATTGCTTAACAGCCTGGATTTAAGATTCAACAGAAAAACTCCTGACAAATAAGTTAGATTTAATTATAGTTTAAATATACATATAATTATTTCTTACATTAATTAATCATAGCTAGAAATTTTTCCTTTAATTAATCATAGTTATAATTTCTCCTTTGTTTATTCATATTCATTCCATTATTTTGTGAATTTATAATTATCCTCATTATTTACGTTCATGTTTACTGAATTAAGGTTGAAAGCTGTCCTTAAAATTCAAGTGAAAGGAGGTAAAGAACAAACAAAAAGTTGAACTTTCCTAAAAGAAATTTTTGAAGCTTAATTAAGCATTACCCATTGTAACAAAAAAAGGTGTCTGTTATTATTGAAATTTTAATCTTAGGCTTAGATTACTTTACAAGAAATACTGGTATTGACAAGAGAACAAATGGAACTTATCTGCTGCATTATCTCCAGACGACCAGTCCGTTAGAAGGTGTTGGACAAGGCACTCCACCGTACATATTTCTTGCCGTCTCTGTTATAGATGTTATACAGGCGACCTGAAGACCCATCCTAGTGGGGAGACGAAAAATGCATAGATGTTTCGAAGAAAAAAATCTGGACTCCCCGTCCGTGTGGAAGAAGGTGGAAACTTCAGAAGAATTCAAGGAACGTCAGAGCTCCCAGTCCGCATGGAAAGGATGGCAAGGTGCCTAAGTATCGAGGAACATCAGAACTCCTTAGACGTACATCTTTTTCTTCTTCCTGTAACTCAACCGTCTATGGGAGCAGGCATCAAGCCGAAGGCGGCTTTTACCGGATAGAGGCCTTGAACATCTAAACTTTTAACGGTCGCCCTGGTTAATCATGGCGGCTCTTCCAGTGGAAGGTAACGCGAGTTCTTCTTAACAGCTGCTTTCCGAAGCAAAATGAGAGAGAGCAAAGGCGTGCACTCGGGTTTTAATCGTCCAGAATCCAGAATTTTCCAAATTGACCCAAATTGGTGAAAAAGTATGGAAATCTCGCCAAGCACAAAACAGTGCTTTGAAAATCTAGTTTTTCCCTCTACACACGAAAATAAAATTCCACCTTCGCCAACGAAAGAGGGGTGAGGGAAAGAATGTAACAACCCTACTACCCAAGTTGCACGACCGGACCTTGGACGAAAACTGCTCGAGAAAAACGCTCTTTTAGAAGAATAAAACTTTTGAAAGTTTCAACAATTTTAACAATTAAATGGGCATATTTCTCCAACGGGGCGACGTACAGTCACGAAAGTAGATTCATAAGAAAACCAAATTTTTTCTCTCTAAGAGGTATAAATTTCATCCATGTAAATAAAAGGAAGTATTTTTAAATCTCATATATTACGCAGAAGGCAACCGATTTCCCATTGTCTCCTTTTCCCGAAAGCTAGCACTCTCGAACGCTTAACTGTAAGAATGAGAACCCTGTTTAACTCTGCATAAAAATAATTGATTCATTAACGTAAACGGCACAACTAGTGAAGAAAAATTAGAATAAGAATAAATTAATGCATATAATTTTACTCACTTAATAATTAATTATCAAATAAACTGCAATTAACTACATATTAATCCACAATTCTAATCTAACTAAAATCGCTACATAAGACCTGCAGTAGAAGATTATTAAATTTAGAAAATTTTGAAGGTGGCAGTGGAAGATTCATAACCCCACAAAACATTCTTGCAGCATCAGCACCTTTGCCTATGCATCGCATAGCATACACCAACCTGCAATTCACTTCATAATTGTTAGTAATGTTTTCACACAGGTTTGAAGAAAAAAATGTATAATCGTATTTACAAAAAGAACATTCTAAATGAAATTGAATAGCTTCACCACAGTTATTTTCACTTTGCCACAATCTAAGGCCTGTTTTTTCACATATTGTACATTTCACAGCTTCAAAGAACACAGAAGCTAAAATATCAATATCCATAACCACATTTTCAAACCCAGAATACGTTTCATTTGAGTATGAAACATCCAGGTTATCTAATTTTTTTTTCACTAGCTGATAAATTAATACCATTTGAATGAACAGCAGAATATTCTGCGGGAGCTTTTTCACATTCACTCTTTTGTTTGCGTCTACGATACAGTCCTTTACGCTTTTTAAAGACTTATGTAGTTGATCTAGGCATTGTTAAAACTAGTTAAATTAAAGCAAATAACTGCGCTAACTTAGCTTAATGTTACTAGAATAAAAAGCAACAGAAAAGTACAAATCTTTCAAAATTAGATGCTTCCTTACAGCATTAAAATAACCGCGTGCTACTAGTAAACAAACTAGAATTTAGCGAACAGTTTCGGGTACACAGATTTCTTATCAGCAAGAAAAATAACCTTGAGGCTTATCACCTAATATAGAATAAATATTTTAAATGACGTCAAACTTTGAGCAGTCAAACAAAAACAAGCTCAATGTTTACAATTTCGTCCCTTTAAATCTCGATTCGATGATAAATTAAGAGTACATTTTTTACAGTTCTAATTCTCATAAAGATTAAAGAATGGTATTTTTAGAAAGGTAAAAGTATAGAATATTTGAAAATGCAAAAATCTCATTTCACTATTTTTTGAAGATTTTTGCCTTCCAACACCCCTGAAGTAAACTGTTTACATATTCGGAATTTAAGGTCTGGTTTATAGCATCACTGTTTACTAGATCGGAAGTTAATCTTAATGTTGTGCCATACCTGCTGCACCCAAGTGTGCTAGTAAGTTGTCTAAAAAGATTAGATTCAAAATTTCTACCTTGGTCAGATGTAATTGTAACTGGGCATCCAAATTTAGATATCCGGCTATGTACTAAGGGACGAGCTGCTGGTTCCGCAGTCATGTCGGTTGTTGGAATAACTTCCGGCTATCTTGTGAACCGGTCTGTAATAGTCATGCAAAACTATTTTCCGTCAGATGGAGGTAGAGGGCATATAAAATCTGTATCTATGTGTGCAAAACGAGTGTCGAGTTCAGCAAATGTACCGATAGGAGATTTGGCATGTTTGGCGATTTTGCTCATTGACATTGATCACAGCTGCGCACAAAAGATTTTTATTTCTTTTCTCATGCCTGGCTATAGAAAACGTTTAGTTATTAAATCGATGGAAGCTGATACCTGGATGAGAGAAAAAATGCAAGGTTTTAAAAACTATGAATCTCATGGACTGAGGAACAAAAGGACGGGGATGTTTTTGTGATATGAATACAGATGAATATCCTCGAGAGGAAAACAACGTTTCTCTAATTTTAAAGAGGAGGTATTTGATGCTAAAATTTGTTGAAGTTCTTCGTCACTTGATTGAGTAGCGGCGAATTTTTGAAAATCGATAACATTAGATGAAATATCGTGCATCAGCGACAATGTTATCAGAGCCTTTAGTATATTCGATATAAGTGGTAAACTGGGAGATAAAATCCAAATGGCGTAATTGGCGTGGACTGCGTTTGTCAGGATGTTGCTGGAATGCAAATTTAAGGGGTTTTTGATCAGTATAAATGACAAAATTTCTCCCTTCAAGCATGTGCCTAAATTTCTTAACGGAAGAGTACATAGCATAGAGTTCAAGGTCATAAGTGGACCAATTCCTTTGAGATTGTTTAGTTTAGCTGAATAGAAGGCTATAGGTTCCCATTGTTGTTTAAACAGTTGCATGAGTGAGCCGCCGATTGCTACATCAAACGCATCGATCCACAGACTCAATTGTGCACCGGGCATGGGATGCCGTAACAAAGTTGCTTTAGCGATAGCTTCCTTAGACGCTTTGAAGGAGAGGTTGCTTCATCGTATTTGCTCAGCAGAAGCTTTGGAACGAGGGTGTCTCTTTTTATTAGTAAAGCCTTCAAGGAATTTGACTAAGGATGACTAAGGACTAAGGAATTTGACTAAGGATGACTAGAATGTGAGCAGCACTAGGAATACAACGTCTATAAAAATTAAATAAACCTATGAATCGGCGTAATTGTGTGAGGGTCTGCGGCTGAGGAACATCTAGGATGCATTTTACACGATCAGGAAGGGGTTCAATTCCTTCACCTGATAACTTGAATCCTAGGAAATCTATGGCAGATTGAACAAATTTGCACTTCTCTACATTTATATATAAACCATATTCATTAAGTTTAGAAAATAGCAGCTTTAAATGTTGTAAATGTTTCTGTTCATTATTCGAAGCTACAAGTAAATCATCAATAAATGCATAAACAAAGAGCAAGTCTTCTAGTGACCTCATCGATAAACCTTTGAAAGGTTGAGGAAGCATTACAAAGACCAAACTGCATTCTTAAACTTTCAAACAGACCAATGGGAGTACAAATAGCTGTTTTATGTACATCATCCGGATTGATGAGAATTTGGTGATACGCTTTTACGAGATCAATGTGATTAAACATTTGTTTACCATACAGTTCTGAAGTAAAATCAACTATGCAAGTGATGGGATATTTCTCTTTGGTAGTCTGTGCATTAAGAGATCGATAGTCGCCAACAGGTCTTCATTCGACAGACTCTTTCTTGGACACCATGTGCAAAGGCAATGAATAGAGGCTTTTGGAAGGTCTCATATGACCCAGTTGAATAATGCGCTGGAATTCAGCTTTTGAAATTTTGAGGCGGACAGGAGCTAATCGTCTAGGTTTAACAGCAACTGGAGGACCTTTAGTATTTATATAATGCACAGTATTGTGTTTCACAGGTTGATTGGGATCCGGTAATTTAGAAATATCAGGATATTGCAACAATAATTTACCAGGATATTGCAACAATAATGTACCAAAAACATTATCAACACAGGAAGTTTTTACACAGAAAATATTACAAGTATTTAATTTGGCAGGTACTAAATTGGTTGTTAAATCAATAAGACGCTTGTTACAGAAATTAGGAGATAAAGTAATATAAAAAATCTACACCTATGATGGAGCATGTAACATTACAAATATAAAAAGAGAAAGTAAAATTTCGACTTAAACCGAAATTAACAGTTATAGTTTTTCGACCATGCACATTAATGGATGATCCATTAGCAGCACGAAAAGTTTTAAGTACTGGTGCCTTCAGTTCATATTCATTGGCAACAATTAAACTGGCATCACTCCCTGAATCTATCAAAAAAACACCTACCTGTCGATCGGTCACTAATGAACAGGCGATGCGATGTATGAGGGTGGGAAGAGTCGGTCGCCTCTACTCTTCCTTTTTCAAGATTCCCTTGTAGGAACAGGTTACGGGAGGCACGGCCACTGTCCCTTTACCGTAGTGGTTAATCAGGTCCTGCACCGTGCCCACCACTGTCTAGAGCTGTAAAAGTGGGATTTCACGCTCAGCAGGTAAACAATATGCTTAACTTGATTAGGTACATGCCCAAACAGGGGCTTGAAGATAGTACATCGTCTGGAGTTAGTACATATAATTTGCACAAGTAAATAGGATTACATAGCATTTGTGATACTTACAGTTTGCACAGAATATGTTTACCTTGATAGACTTATGCAATATACAATTATACAAATGTTGCTTTGTGCATAGTTGACTATATACATGATTGGCATATTCTCACCTTTTGGATTTACCTTAAAGAGTTACACTATATTACCTATAAATATTGGATAAAAAAAAGATTACATAGCTTATTGATTGAATTACTTTAGTTTACTTATAGATTGAATATTATGCATTATTTTTCTACACATCACTATTTACACTATTATACACTATATTATATACATTATTTTAACTTCATTACATATTTTCATTCACATGCGTTTCGTAAATTTCTCATGGCATTGCATTTAGCACGTTGCAGGCGTTGTGAAGTGGATATAGAGACAGCTACTTACATATCGTACTTTACAGTGGCATGAATCATAAGACATTTTCATTATTATGCGTTTAACCCATTTGCTTGCATATTACTTTTACTGCATGATATTATTTACGTTACCATTACCATCCTAGAATACTCATTCAAATATATTGCTGTTAGTTACTCATTGTTGCAAATTTACTACAGACTATACCCCTCAGGGGCTCACTTTTGTGAGTACGGGTGTGGCAATCCCGAGGTACCCTAGCCCTTCAGGGGATCATCTTGATGAGACGGGTGTCACGATCCTGGAGCCCCAGTGATCTATCCTCTTTTCCGTCTCCTCTGCTCTGAGCTGAAACTTTCGTCCTTCCTTTCTCCCTTGTGGTTCTCCTCTTCGGAGGTTGGGGCTCGCTATGCCAGACTGGAACAGCCCTTGTCTCTGGTTCTGAAGTGGCGAGAAAACGGCCCACGTGTTTGCCGTGCGTGGAGACCTTGCAATTAACTACACATTAATCCATAATTCTAAACTAACCAAAAATCACTACATAACATCACTGTCCCCAACACACTGCTTTGGCCTCTGCTTCAGCTAAACGGGAGGCGCGTTGTTGTCCTCACGGGTGTCAATCGGCTGGTCACTAGTCCTTGTGTCAGTGGCTTGGGGATAAGCTCTCTGGAGTACCTGTTGGGAGTTCCTGCTTTCGGGAAAGCCGACTGTGGGGCTTCAGTTTGCGTATAGGTCTGGCTAGCCCTAACACAGGATTCTGTGTTCCCTTGTTGGGGTCCGTGGTGGGGGGGCGGTTGGACCCGAATCTTTTTTTCTTCCAATATGGCAAAACCCCAAATTTACCTTATTAAAGACTTCAACGTCAATCACGACCCTCAAAGCGCTAGTTCTGATACATCAACTGCAAAAAAAATACGTACCGATGGAAATGCGAATAATGGAAAGAATTGTCCCCGCTTCCTTGTTGTCTCTAGTCCTTCTGGCGAGCTGCAAAAGATGTCTCCTTTTGTAATAAATAAATACATCCATTCTTATATTGGTGAGCCTAGAAATATAAAGCGTCTCCGCTCTGGAGACTTGCTTGTTGATACAGCTTCGGCCACCCAGTCTGCATCTTTACTTCAAGTAACCAAACTTGGCTAAGCAAATGTCACTGTAACATCA
>KK115075.1:154803-170538 GCA_000611955.2 Stegodyphus mimosarum | reverse complement strand
GCCTTGGATTTATCGCCGTAAGGCTGTGCGCGCAAAGATTTCCTCTGTCTACTGAAAGTTCGCCTTTATAGGCATTTGCAATTACCAGTATTTGCTAGTGAAATTCGCATTATTGCAGTTCACTAAGAGTGAAGCTTCCCTCGCCGTCCTACTTAGGATTAAGTTAGGTATTTGAATTTGTTAACACATTTTATTTTCATATTATTTTAGTTCAGCCCAAGTAGTGGCTTACTCTCAATTTGAAGAGTTGTAAATATTTGAATTAAAGGGTCACTTTTAAACCCTCCTTCTGACTTTGTAGTTCTTCAACACTAAAGGACATAGCCTAGATTTGCTCACTGTCCTCCACATAAGGTTTCACAGTTTATGTTCACGAAAAGAGTCAAGAGATTGAAGGAGAAACCTTATACAGTTACATATTCATCTATGGTTTCTGACGCGGTTTGATTTCTAGAAAAGAATAAATGTCTTTCATATGTAATATTTTTCTTAGGAATACAATATTCCGTAAATTTTGTTTTAATTTCACTTAATTTAATTTCTTTACCCTCTTCTATAGAAAATGTATTATATATTTCAAGACCACGAATTCCTATTACATGAAGAAAAGTATTAACTCTTACCTTCTCTTCTTTACTATGTAATCCACTAGCTACTTCATATATTTCAAATGATTGCAGCCATCTCTGCCAGTTCGAAGCTAGATTTCCATCAAATTTCATCGGCTCTGGTGGTTTTAAACTTTCCATTTTGAAAGCAAAACACTCCTGACACCATATAAAATTATGAGGGTACACTTTTAGCTTTTAGAAATAATTCATTTATAATCTTAGAATGTATAATCACAGAGCACTGCAATACCAGCATAGTTCTATTTTTTTATATCTGTATCCAAAGTGTTGCCAATTACAAGTTACTAAATATTACATATTACCATTTACAAATTATTAAATATTACACACGTGGTTCGATGAAGCCTGGTTAGTTGCTTGCTCGTGTCGCCATCTATATTCGCCAGTGGGAAGTGCTGCGTCGCATGAGCGGGACTCGATCGTGGGTCAATTTATTGGGAGTCGAATTCTTTACCGCTAGCCCAAAAGAGCTCCGTTGTGCTAGGTTCAAGAACTCTAACTCTTTCAAATTCGCGATCGTGGAGTTGTTATGAAGATCGGTCCGCCGCATACTTCCCCTCGAAGCATCTATGATGCGATATGAGGATAACGTTGAGAAACCCCGTTGTGTGGGCATGTGTGTCGCCATTTTTTGGTTGTGGGGCGGAGCCTGTGACGTATTCGTCATTTCTTCTCAGTCGAGGGAGGAGTCTGTTAGAGCTACTAGAAATCTGTCTGTTAGAACTACTACTTTATAGTAGCCTTAGAGTCTGTAGTTCTCCGGGTCACCAATGTGGCGATCACGTGGTTCGGTGAAGCCTGGTTAGTTGCTTGTTCGTGTCGCCATCTATATTCGCCAGTGGCAAGTGATGCGTCGCATGAGCGGGACTCGATCGTGGCTCAGTTTATTGGGAGTCGAATTCTTTACCGCTAGCCCAAAAGAGCTCCGTTGTGCTAGGTTCAAGAATTCTAACTCTTTCAAATCTGCGATCGTGGAGTTATGGAGATCGGTCCGCCGCATTCATAATTCCTGTTTTCGATTTTTAGTATAATTCCCGATTTCGCATTTTTAAGCATCTTTATGTACTTTGCTTTTCTCTTTAATTACACTTTGTAATGTAGATTATTAATGTGGCCATAAAGCGTGCTTCCAAACTCTACATTCCGAGCTGGGACAGCGTACGAGAAAGACGTCTTTTCACTTCGCTCCTCATGTCCTTGACGTTGTTTCTCACTCCGTTGCTGAACCAAGTTCATCCATCCAAGGCCAAAGCGTATGTATACGTATCTAGTTGGCTTTGATCCACATCGCTCTCCAGCTTAGAACCTACTTTCAGGCGACGCTTTTGCTCTGCAGAAGCTCGCCTGACCGCCATTGCTGCATCCTTTTTCGCTGCAAAAACAGGTCTATTTTATTTTTTCTTTTGATTCTCTTTATACACCGTGCTGATAGGAGTACCTTTCGGTACGGCCTCTAGTCAGGCCCCTTTTATCCAATCTTTTAGTTTTACATGATCAGTCAATATGACGCAACAAGCACAAATAAAACTAATATTGTTAGGAATTTATATTTATTTAGCTATTTTCAGTAAAATTGTAAGAAAATTGTTTCATTTCAACGTGCAGTGCAGCACGTAACGACTTTTAAGAGAAAGCTACGACGAAAATGTAAAAATACAGGAGTACGCGCATTTAATAAGTAGATATCTCGTAATTATGTTTGTTATCCAGAAAAATCGAGAAAATGCCAGAATGGCCTCGTACATGATCGAAAGCTTACAAAAACTGGAGGAAAGCTTCTCAATTCAGTTGTTTTAAGTGAACTGCAGTTGTTTTTTTCGTGCTGTTATTGACTTTAGTGAATTCGCAGTGAGATCGAATTAGCTTTCTCTGTTTGGGATTGAGTTCTGTTTAACGTTTTAGTAGTTCAAATATAACTGCGGTGAGACATTGTGATATTGTAGATTCGGTTACAAAAGCATTCGAACACCGGTAGCCCATTAGAAAATTAAAAGATGGTGTTTTCTCTAAATCCATCCTTGCCATCCTATCATAGTTCATCTCATTTTTTCCTGAATAACTCAGCCCATCTTGAAAATCGGTCAACCCCCATCTTGGAAAACTGAAATGAACTCTCTACAAATCTCTCTTTGAACACTCCAGTCTTAGAAAACTGACTCACGCGATCTTTATATAGGAACGCCGTTTCGGACCCCAGTCTTGGAAAACTGAAATAAACTCTCTACACGATCTCTCTTTGAACCCTTTTGGAAAAGTGGAAATGGACACTTTCTTTTTTTAAAACCCCAATCTGGAAAGTGAAAATTGACTCTCTACACAATCTCTCTTTGAATAGGAAAGCCATTTTGAAAAACGATAAAATGAGCACCTTAATCTTGGAAAACTGAACTACACGATCTCTCTTTGAACCATTTTGGAAATCCGTCTTGGAAAATGGAAATGGACTCTCTACACAATCTCTCTTTGAATTGGGAAGCCATTTTGGACCCCATCTTGGATTCTACACGATCTCTATGAATTGGAAGGTCATTTTGGAAAACGGAAATGGTTCTCTTTGGACCCTCATCTTGGAAAATGGACTCTACACGATCTCTCTTTGAATTCGGAAACCATTTTGAAAAACGGTAAAATGGATACCCCATCTTGGAACTACACGATCTCTCTTTGAATCATCTCAGAAAATGGAAATGGCTCTCTCTGAATATTGGAAAAACTGAAATGGATCTCTACGCGATCTCTCTCTAAACCCTTTTCCAAAAGTGGAATCTCAATCATGGAAAACGGAACTCTACACTACCTCCCCTTAATTTCGGAAAAAGCGCTCTCTGCAATATCTTTTCTTTTCATTCAATATGTAAAGTATGGGAGAAAGTTGAAATCCACATCATGCATTTTTTGAATGGGAAAGATATTAAAGCTATCTTGAAAATAGTAAGATGGACTGTTAGAGCCTGACGAAATTTTTTTTTCTCTCCCACATTCAATGAATCTTGAAAAAAGACTTTGGAAAATATATTTTTTTTGTGTGTCTGTTTTTCTATGGACACTGCAAAAATCCAAGATTGGTATATATATAAAATTTTTTTTAATTTTTATTATTATTTCAATAATACAATTTGTAAAACATAAATTTTTTCATAAGATATTTCGGATATAATTTCAGAAATACAGTTCCATAACAATTCATTTTCATTCGAAGTCAAATGATCTAAGCAATCTTTCAACGATAAATCACCATCTTCCTTAAAATTTGGGTTTGCTAAACTGCCTAAATCCATAAAATTGTCCCATGCAGGAAGGGTTGTGGCCACAAAAGGCTTTCCAGAATTCATGAAATATCCTTGCGTTTCCATGAAATCATCTTCAGGAGCCATCGATTGCATTCCCGAATTCATGAAAGGGTTTTCAGGAGCCGAAAGAGGTTCCACGCAAGGAGTTTCTTGGTAAGTAAGGCATTTCTTAACAGGTAATTTATGAACATTGAAATATTCTTGAGTTTCCATGTCTTCAGGAGCCATTTCCGAATTCATCAAAGGGTCTTCAGGAGTAGGTTCCGGAGCCGAAAGGGGTTCCACGTAAGGCGTTTATCGGCAAGTAAGGCGTTTCTTAATAGGTAATTTATGATCTTGTTGCAAGGACGTTTCCTTCTCATCCCCAATCGTGTTCACTATAGAAGAAACTTTTAAAATTGATTTTCCCTCCCTCCATCTCATGCTATAATCTAAATAGGGGATAGTAGGCTGTACATTATAGAGATCCTCAACTCGAAACGAAGTTGGAAGGGGGTCGAGGAAGTTTGGAAGGGAAGTTTGGAAGGGAACGTCGAGGTTTGGAAGGGGAAATCCTGTTTCAGTTGTTCCCAAAGAGTCACCGAGCACCGGTCGAGGAGAAAGAGACTCTTCTGCGTCGTTAAAATGAGATAATACGTCTTCGGGGGAACTGCATAGTACCCGAAAGGTACCGCTTCAATTTCTTCTCGTCTATCGCTTTGAAATATCTCCTCTTGGCGATCAGATTTAAAAGTTCGGGGGAAAGCTGGACGATAATTCGTAATAGACGAGCGGGCATGCCGTGGTCTGGTAGATATGAATTTCGTCCTCGGCCGTTGTTCTCAGTCCAAACATGAAATAGCTTTTGGTGAGTAAAATATTCTTGCACCGGAAACTCATTCGCGAACCCGTGTGTTTCCGTACCGTTTGCATGGGACTTCTTAAAGCTTGATCCTCCCGGTTCCAAGAGTAGGGCCGTCAATTTTTCGTTTCTTTACAGCCCAATAATTTCCTTTCCATATTCTGAGTGAGCACGTCCAATGATTCCACAGCATGCTTAAAGTAAGCACTGACTCTGTTAGCCGGTAAATGAGGAATAAATTTGGCAAATGAGTCGCCAAAAGACTTTGAGGTTTTCAATTTAGGAGAGCGTCAAAAAATACTCAGCACTCTAAATAAATTGGGTCGGGAAGATATCTAGCAGAGACATGACTCTGGCTTCTAATGAGCGCTTCTACTGGGCGCGCTCGCTTTTATAGTCAGTTTCAAGGCCTTTTTGTTTACCACTTCCGAGAAATGTTACCTCCATGACCTCACCTTTTGAGTAGGTTGGGGTAAAGAAAAAAATGACCTTTTCAGCTTTTGTTACCGCTTCCGAGAAATCTTATCTCCATGACCTTTTTTGACACCCAATGAAATCTTATCGTAATGACCTCACCTTTTGAGTAGGTTGAGGAAAAGCAAAAAAATGTGTCTAGAGTATCTCTCTGTATAAATAGCATACAAGAGAAAGGAGTCACTTTTGATATCATGAAGAGCTCCGGATCACCACGTGCATTCCTTTCAAATATAAAAATTATAGGATTTCATTTTATATCATCCAAAGAGTCGCTTACTTGAAAGCCTCGGATTTTTCAAAATGTATGAGTTATAATTTAGTGGGTCGCACAATGCTGCAACGATTTCTGGCAGATGAAGATGTCTTACCGGTTCGTGAAATTTCTACCTTGGATACACAAATTTTGTTGATGAAACAAGCCAAATATCAATACGCGGCCGCCTTTCTAACCCTCTAGCAAATAAACCGTATTATGGATCATCTTAAAAAGAAGACTGAGATTGAATTTAGCGATTGGTTGTACAAAATACTGTACGAATCTCTCTTAATCATCAAGACCCATATCGATCAATATTATATTCCCAACAACGATCACTTTAACTCTGCCACGAATTTTGAAAAAACTGTCGAACAAGAAAAAATTGAACGGTTGAAGAACTACCTCATACCTATAGTGGATGATGAGAAACCTGTTCAGGACGTTTCCTCTGAGGATCAAGGAAGACAGGAAGAAACCATCCCCATTACAAATGAACAGAGTCAGTTAGAATCTGTCAATGATACTCAGGCCCTTGATGAGAATAGGCTTCCATTTAAAAACGATTCCTAAGTAGAGTCTGTAATCCTATAACTTTTGCAGAGAAATGTATTCAAACAGACCCCATTGTATATACCTTTCTCATTGGAGAACCCGTGTAGGCCTCAAAGAATGAGATTCCGAAATGTCTATCTCGCATTTTAGAAATGAGTATCAAAACAAATAGAAAAGAAAAATCCATCAGCTGGAAAAAATTTTCTCACAGAAAATTTCTAGCTAAGAATTTAAAAAAAAGTTTTCAGACATCATTAAAATTAACTCTTTCCTGTTTGTTGACGTCACATAAAAAATAACTTTTTCTCTAAAAAATTATGTGTTACTTTTTCAATGTTAACCTATGGAAAAATGACAAAGTGAGACATAATTTTTTAGACAATTTTTTTTAAGTTCTCTGAAAAAGTTTTTCCAGCCACAAGATTGAACTTTGCGTTATCTATATTAACCTTTCGAGTTCTTTGCCTTTAAATAATAATGATACCGAACCACTTTTTAAAAAGCGCAATGAAAAAAGCCATTTGTATGGTTGGGACAAATGATTCGTTCTATCGCATTGTATTCCAAAATCGCTTCAGTAGATCCCGAGATGCGAAAAATGGATCTTTGCAACCATTTTTCTGAAAACCGCCGTTTCATTTCTCCTCGCACTCAAATAACGGAAAAGAGTTCTGTCAGCATGTATAACACCCATGGGAAATAGCTCTACGGAATTTCTCCTTCGTACCACGACAATGCGTGATAACAATCACTCGCCCAAACAGTCGTTTTTTTTTTTCGGTGAGCATCTTCCATGGAAAAGGGGGTTTGAAAACAAATACCTCTCGGGAAATGCCATTGGAAGTGATGTAGGCCACTTCTTTCACAATAAAGAATCCTTGAGAATAGTAAAAACCTTCAAAGTCAAGCACGTCCTCTTTTTTTAAAAGTGACCTTTATTGTTTATTTATGGAAACGCGATATCAAAAGAATGTGACCTTATGACAATGACGAGTTTAAATGACACGTGTTCCACTGAATATAAAAGAGGTTGTCGCAGAGAGAGCGGTCCTTCAAGATAGAGAGACTGACATAATGAGTTCTGATCCTCTCACCGGTTCCTACATAATTCTCGACATGGAGTCGTTTATCTATTATGATCAGGAGGAAAGAGAAATGTCTTTCATCTTGAAAGAATTGGGCTACATCACCTATGATTTAACCTTATGTGGATCCATGATTTTTCTACCTCCTATCGATTACTCGGACTTGTCGTCCCGAGATCTAAGTTCCGTCGATTATACAATCCGTAACCAAAATGGTCTTCATTGGACGGAGGGACATCTTTCCTACGAGCATCTTCCTCCCATTTTGCAGATGCTAACAGAAAATGTGGAGACCCTATACGTCAACGGCTGCGAGAAAGCCAAATTTTTCAGCAAGCTCTGTAAACGGCCCGTTTGGGAATTTTACGTCCCCGGGAAAATGGCGTGGCGTTACAGGAAGAAATGCACAACCACACCAATTTTGCGCAAGCAGTATCTTCATTACGCTGAGAATAAGGTGAAGAATTTTCGATACAATTTGAAGGAGGGCAATTACATTCTCAGGAAATTGCATTCTTACGAACCAGAGGGCAAAGTAGAAGAAGAAGAAATATATGAAATATATGAGGGCAAAGTAGAAGAAGAACAAGTATAGAAGAAGAAGAAGAAATATATCCCAAACGGTCCGTTTGGGGATTTTACGTCACCAGAAAAACGGAGTGGCGTTACAGGACGAAATGCACACGACATGAATTTTCCGCAAGCAGTATCTTCATTACGCTGAGAACAAGGTGAACAATTTTCGATACAATTTGAAGGACGGCGATTACATTCACAGGAAATTGCATTCTTACGAACCAGAGGGCAAAGTAGAAGAAGAAGTATATGAGGTCGAAAAACCCCAAGAGGAGGATTATTAACTTTCTATGAAATGTTTAAATTTGGAAGAAAAAAAATATTGGGCCCTGAATGAGAATCTAAGAGTACTCATTATGGTCATCTTCTAACATCTGGTCTTGGAAAGATCCATTGAATGTAAACTAGTTGAACCGTATTTTTTAAAATTTTATGAATCATCCAAATAATAAAAAAGTCTCTTTTCAGTTGTCTTCCATTACTTTTCTTTCCAGACCACAGTTTTGTTCCATGGGCCAAGTAAGACAAGTCCAAGTTCAATTCTAGGCTGAGATCTCATTGGTCCATTTTTTTTACAAGAAATATCCTTTCTGGTAACAAAAGTAACAATTGTGATCTTAAACGAAGGGCTCATTGGTCCATTTTTTTAAATCCTTAGCGAACTGTATATATAAATTCATACGTCGTTTCCCTATTTACATCACAATCACAGACTGCGTCCGAAGGCCAAGACTCTCCTTCTCAAAAAATAACAACTAAGAGTAATGATCCGTATACAGGAAACCTTAAAAGAAGTGGAAAGACTTTCAAAGAGACTGCAAGAATTAACACGGGATTGGTTTAAAGTCCCATCTACGAACTAGGAAACTTTAAGAAATTTTAAATGAACTTCAATCCATTACCACAAAGAACTAGACGGGTTCCCTCACAGGCTCATTTTTCAAATAGGAAGCAGGACCACATGAGCAACCAATTTCAATGCATGAATATTTCAGATCCTTAAAAGAGTAGGGATAATTGTCCCCCTTTCCTTTGTAAGGAGTTGGAAAGAAATTTCTCTCAGAGAAATATCGGAATGAGAACTAGAAAAAAATTTTTTTGTTAATTTTATGATGTCTTCTGACAGCATTAAAATGAACTCTATGACCTTGTCAAAGGTCCTAACTTATGACCTAATTTTTGACCTTGATCTAAACATGTCAAAACATGTTGTTTTCGACCAAATGTTCAAGGTCATAGAGGTAATTTTAATGATGTCAGAAGACATCATTAAAATTAACAAAAAGGTTTTTTTTATTCTGATTCAGATATTCGCTCTCAGAAAAATTTTCTAGCCGACTCGATCGACGGGACATTCTAAATTTTTTTCTAGAGTGGAATCTCCCTTATCTATCCTTTGCAATATTGAAACATTCCGATTTTCGGCTCAGGTCAGCGCGGGCTGTTGAAAATACAGCAAGGTATTTACCATCTTTTAAAAAACTATATAAACACTCCAAATTTTGCTTCTCATCACACTGTTCATCCCAACATGGAGCCTAAACTCTCCCTCGTCTTCTTGAAATGTATTTATTGTTTGGTTTCAAATGACAAGATTTCCCCCCATATCCAAGAAGTTATTAAAAAAACTGGGTTGAGTAAAGGAAAAAGCACATTGGAGAAGACAGTCTTCTTTTCCAATGTACCCTTTCCTTCACCCAACCCAGTTTTTTTCACCTCCTCCATGACAGACGGGATAGAAGAGAAACAGAATAGGAGGAGGTCCCGTTAAGTCCAAAATACAACCCAATACATAGACCGTGTGATGCCCCCTTATTATCATTATTTTTTTGGTTAACTTATGGTTATCCAAGATTGGCTTGATTAAAAGAGTGGAAGGAAATGAGTGGACTTGGAAAAAAGATTTATCCTTTTTCCCAACGCACCTGTTTCCCTCCAAACGGATTTTTTTCCACCTCTTAGGTCCATCCCGAAATGTGAAAATGTTATACATATACAGTTCAGCCATATCTTTGATAAAGATATTTTGTCGGATCGCTCAGAGTTTATTTTAAGTATGGTCACTCCATCTATATCTTGACCGCATCTTCCAGCGCAGAATGCAAACATTCTAGGACAATATCATAAGCCCTCGTTCCCTGTTCCTGCATTTCATATAAAGCTTGGGATAAATCAAACCATATAGTCCGATCGTCTGGATTCTCTGGAAAAAGATCTCTCCTTTGCAGTAGTTGGGGATGATGGGTTTTGAGGAGGTCGATCATTTCCTTGTATAACCATTTACCATAGTTCCTCGTCAGGATGGCCAAGAAAGAGGGCATTGAAATAAATGCGGAAATTAGAAATGTAGAAATGTAGAAAAGTAGTGCATGGCTAGGAAAAAACATCTCGAATAAGAGAAAATGAAATGAACGAGTCCTTGTTTATCTCCGGTTTTGGAAGGAGATTATGAACAAGTCATGAGATGACATTCTCACGACCCTCACATGAGTTATTTTGAAAAGGTCCGAGAAGATTAGCTTTCCAAGGTGAACTTTACGAGATCATTATAAACAAATGAGATAACTTTCTCTCGATCCTCACATGAGTTGTTTTGAAACAGTCCAACAAGACTAGCTTTCCAAGGTGATCTTTAAGAGATCATAAGTCCAACAAAGGCCTTTTGTTTTTTTGCATAGGGGGGTGAATACAAAGCGTTCTTTCATTTCTCAAGGCTTTTCCTTTTTTAAGACCCTCACATGCTATTTCATAAACATATTTTATGAATACGTAGACGTGTTATCAAAGTCATCACGATCCTTTTAGAAAGTTTGGAATGACTCTGACATTTTGATGCGGTCACGATAAGGATAGTTGTTGCGCGAGTATAAAAGAGCGTGTCATCCGCGAACTTTCTTCAGATGACAAGAAGACCTGAACTTAGCTGGTAAGTTATTTTCATTTTTATTGAGAGATTAAAAAATAGATTCTATTTCATAAGTAAGGCGTTACTTAAAGAACTTTACATGTAACGTTAAATCCTCTTTCTTAGGTCTCTTCTCTCTTAGGCCTTTAAAGAAAATCTGTTTAAAGAGCATGAAAATGTTATGATATATTTAGCCTTTAAAAGGCGTATTTTTTTTGTTTCTTTCTATATCTTCCTTTCCTATTTGTGGGAAAAAATATTAAATGGAGTCTCCTGCTGATAACTTTATCGTGCTCGATTTAGAGGGTTTCCAGTCCTACAACCACAAGAAGGGCGAATATACTTACATTCTGAAAGAAATCTGATATACGGGAGATCTTTTGACTGTTAGATCTTTGACGTTCGGACCTGCTCAACCTTTCGATCAACTCAGTTCCCAAAACCAAAAGATGAGAAACCGACACGGTCTTCGTTGGAATGAGGGCTATATTCCTTACAACCATTTAGCCCCTATTCTCAAATCTTTAACCCACAATTTCTCCAGGATTTACGTCGTGGGATGTGAGAAAGCTAAATTTTTTTGCCAAAGTCTTAGAGAATCAGCCGTAACGGAGATTTATGTGCCAGGCGGAATCATTTGGAGGTATCGGGGAGAGTGTTCAAAACACCAGCACATGAGGAAATGTCTTCACTGCGCTGAAAACAAAGTGCGCAACTATCGGTGGCACATTATGGAAGAAGATTTTCATATAAAAAAGATCCATCCAGACGAATATAGTGCGGAGAAGGAAGAAGAAGAGACGACAGCGAAAGCTTTTGATCGAGCCTACGATCAATTAGCGGCTGATCCTTTCCTGGAACATTTTGACGTATTCATCAAGTCATGGGACAATCTTCGTATTCCCAACCTATAGAAAATCCAGATAGGCCATTTGGCTTGATGGTCCGTAATTCTTCTAGTTCTTCTCCTTCCAGTAATTCCTCCAATCCTTCAGAAGTGGATGGTTTGAGTGAAATACCTTCAAATGGGCCCAATTATGATCCAACAGAATGTTGGGCTAACCTAATGGTATCTTCTAATGCCTCCAGTGATCATATGCCAGAGTGCTGAGATGACGAACTGTCCACAGAACCCCAAAGGTATCTTCCAATAGTCCCACTGAGAATATGAAAGAGAGTTGGGATGACGAACTGTCCACGGAACCCCCCCCCCAAAGGTATCTCCTAATGCCTCCAGTGATCATATGACAGTGTTGAGGTGACGAACTGTCCACAGAACCCCAAAAGTGTCTTCTGATAGTTCCAGTGATCATAAGACAGATTGTTGGAATAACGAACTGTCCACCGAGATAGAATCTTGGGATAATTGTTCCCAAAAATATTGGAACGGATATGTCCATTAATTTCATAATCTATTTTGTAGAAGAAATTTTTCTAGTAATTCTGTGATGGTATTCAATAATGTTTAATAAAAGAAGTATTATAAATTGTAAAACGAATTCTTTTTATTATACCATGTATGCGTAACATAACCTTTTAATTCACCCCATAAGAATAGATTTTAAGAAAAAAACAGTCTAGGACCTTATGATTTAAAAAAGTAGAAGAGAAATTTTATTTATGGGAAACTAGTTAGAATACATTTTAAAAGATTCTCTTAGATAAACATTATCACTCACGCTAAAACATGAAATAATGAAACCGAAACACCTTCAATAAAGAATGAGTCAGGAATCTAGATGAGAGGTCAATGTTGTCCCCAACAACAACACTTCATGATATGAAAAAGATATGAAACGAGAAACACTTATATAGAGAGATAAATTCATTCTTTGGGAAAATGAAGTCTTACCGACTCGGAAAAATTTCTCAGAGAATTTGTTACTTAGTATTAAAAAAGTAATAATAATAAAACTTTTTGTCTAAAAAATGATGTCTCACTTTTTCATTTTTCCATGCAAAAAAGTTTTTTTCCCTCCTACTTCTGAGTTAAAAGATTCTCTGAGAAATTTTCCCCAGTCGGTGAGTTGTTACAAATTTCTCAAGAGTGAACTTATAGTCATCTATATGAATTTCTCCCCGTTTCGCTCTTCATTTAGGCCCGAGAGTTATGTTATCTCTGCAATAAAAAGAATCCAGATCCCGTCTAGATGGAAAATGGTGACTTGAATTACGCTTATAACATTATCCAGAATGGACTTTATAAAATATTATACAGATGGAGATAGAGGCTGAACTTATTCTATTACAATCCATGATGGACTTTATAAAATCTCGGACAGATAGAAAGGGATTAAACTCAAAATATTATGATCCTTGATGGACTTTAAAAAATTCCGTATAGGTAGAAAAGGGCTAATCTTAAAATATTATGATTCATGATGGACTCTCGTATAAATAGAAAGGGGGTCAAAATATTATGATCCCTGATGGGTTTTACAAAATTCCGTACAGATGGAAAAGAAGTCAAAGTTTTATAATGATTTTATCTAAGATTGATTTTATAAAATTCTGTCGGACAAAATATTTCTTTCTCCAAGATTGGGTTACAAAATTTTTTGATCAATGGATATGGACAAAAATTATTTTTCATACCCCCAAGATCGGTTTTCTAAGATCCTAAGTGTTTATCATGAAGCTATCCAAGATTTGCTTGAAGAAGTGATAAAAAAATGGGTCTGGAAGAAAAAGAGTGCATTTGGAAAAAGATATTCTTTTTTCCCGATGCACCCATTTCCTTCCAGACCCATTTCTTTTGTCTCCTCACAACTCTCTCTTTTCCCCACCCTCTTAAGAAGAAGAAGGGGAAGAAAGAGGTTGAAGCTTAGCCAAAAAATTCATTTCCGTTTAAAAGTTGACAACTCCGCGAAAATCCAGAGAAAGTACCACGAGATCCGTTTGAGTTTCCACGACCCTGTCTTCAGGTGGGTCAGTTTGACACATTCTCATCGTATAACGCTTGGGATAACAGTCCTTCGTGCTTTTCATGCTGGGATGAGGAGGTATGTGGTAAACTCTCAGATTACATATAGTAACGAAAAGCAATCTTTCACCAGGATACACAAGCCGGTATACAAGTTGATTCGGCAAGACGCGGACAAGTGGCTAGGTAAGAACACTATATACCTAGGCCAAGAGCTGGTTGTTTTGGGGGTTCTTATCGGCTAGATGAAGCATTTCGTTGCTGGAGAGGATAAAACCCAAGAATTAGGTGATGATGATTATGATGTGGAATTCTCTCCCGTCGATTGGTGAAAGGGAAAGGCTGAAGTGATGGAGCGGGAGACCAAAAAAATGGGTCTTGGAAGGAATGAGTGCAAAGCATTCGATTCCTTCCGAGACCCATTTTTTTGGATCACTCGCTTATCCATCTTGGATGTCATAGAATATATTTTCCATAGGATTCCAAAATTCTAGGCCAACTTTCGTTTTCAGTATACCGCTATACAAATTCAAATGTATGTCCTGTTTACAACCGAAAGAGATACAAATTTGTAATATGTCGAAGAGTTCTTTGTAGACTATTCACGAATCTACTATGAGGTTCTCTGAAGGGATCCACCATGAGGATCTGGGTCGCACTCATCTGAAGCGAAACATGGACTGTTTATGTAGATAATCACAAGAAATCTGTTCTTGAACAAATTTTGAATCGGCTGGAAAATTTTTCTCAGAGTAAAGAAGTAAAAAAAAGTTTTGTTTAAAAAATGATGTTTTACTTTTCCAATGTATACATATGGAAAAATGAAAACGTGAGACTTCATTTTTATACGAGAAGTTTTTTTTTAATATGTGTTTCACATTTTCTCTCAGAAAAATTTTCCCAGTCTGTTTCACTTTATCATTTTCACTTTAAAAATGGATGGCTTATCTATATAAACGGTTCTTGTTTCGCTTCAGATCAGCAAGTACTGTTGAAAATGTAACATCTTCCAAACGTGGGTAAAGTGTTCTTCATAGCAGGTAAAGTCTTTATGAATCATTTCTATTGTCTTTCCTTCACAGCTTGGATATGGTTTAGAAATTTTGATAGGTATTGTATATATTTTTGTGATTCTTTTGGAACCTGGAGCGCGTGAGATATTTATGAACGACTACTATATATACTTTATGATTCTTTTCGAAACCTGTATCGAGAATTTATTATAACCCATCCAACATTTCTATTCAAATTTTGATATGATGATTATTGCGTATATTTCTGATTCTTTTGGAAAAATGTGATCAAAAATTTATTGCAAACGATCTATTGTCTCTCTTCAGACATGATAACCATTATATATATTTTATGATTCGTTTTGAAAATATGTCCCGGATTTATTATAACCGATTCATTGTTTCCCCTCAAAACGTCGACATGATGACTATTGTACATATTTTATGATTCTTTTCGAAAATGTGGTTCTTATAGCATATAAGATGATTGTGAAAGGTTTTCCTTCAAAGAATACTCTCCGACATGGTTCTCAAGAGTGGAACTTTACGAGTGATCATAGAAATGCCTTCAGTAAAAGAACGATTCCATTTCACTCGAAAGCAATTCGCTCTCCACTTTCCAAAGCATGCTTAGACTTATATAATACTTTTCATTCAAAATTCAATATCATGGGATTTATTGTAATGTCAAACCTTTCGTTCAAAGAATTCTTTATGATAACCCGCTTTGATTGCTAAGCGATGGAGGGTAAAGAAAAACTGAGACATGGAGAAAAAAATCTGAAATTCCAAACAAAACGGTAACCAAAATGGGAAAGCAGAAATCGGCCGAGATTTCCCAGAGCTCGGAGCTCAGAGGAACTTATCCAGATCTTTAACAGCACTGACCTGAAGCGTTTTAAAAAACACATGTAATCATAATTTTAAAACTGTACCGCGAACCGGGGAACCGTTCGCGAAGTCTGCTATGAGAAATCACCTATCTGAAGCGAAACAGAAGTTGTTTATACAGAAAAGCGACAAGGAAGAAATTTGAAGCACAAATGAGTGAGACTTGTCTTCTTCCCGTAAGTTAATAAGGAGGATCATTTTAAATGAAGCTGGAAAATATTTTTTTTTAGAAATCTGGAAAAAAATCTGAACGTATTTTATATAATATATATATATTATATTACATAATAT
>KK115075.1:84668-150941 GCA_000611955.2 Stegodyphus mimosarum | reverse complement strand
TAATATGATATATAATATATATATATATATAGTATATTATATTATTAAAATAACTCTTCCTTCTTTTTGTTCGAAGACAACAATTGCTTTTCCGGGAGATTCCGGAACGGTAGAGAAAGGAGTCTGGTACCGTTTCTCAAACCTTCATTCAGGTTTAATTGAAAAATATTCTTTACAACATCGTGCATGATCATCCTTCTTAAAATCCTTCATCGTTTTTATTCAATCAGTTTTAATTCATCTTTCTTTGTATAACATCGTGCATGAAAATGAGGAGTGTTATCCAGATGTAAGGCATCTACAAGAGCATGTAGCTATGTGAACTCTAAATTGAAACTGGGGATGCTTTCATAGAGAACGCTGAGGTGATTGCGAAAGAAATAGCCATTTCTTATTGGCTGAGAAAATTTTTCTAAAGCAAAAATTTCTAGCTAAGAAGTTAAAAAAACTTTTTATCTAAAAAAATGATGTTTCACTTTTGCATTTTTCCATAGGTTAACATTGAAAAAGTGAGACATCATTTTTTAGACAAATTTTTTTTTTTTTTTTTTTTAATATGTGTTTCACATTTTCTCTGAGAGATTTCTCAGAGCTCTGAGAAAATTTGTCCCATTCGCTTTCACTTTAGCATTTTCAAAGTGAATCGCTTATCTATATAAACGGTTGCAGTTTCGTTTCAGATTAGAGCGTGCTGTTGAAAAGACAACATCTCCACAACCTGGATAAAAGTTTCGTCATAGCAGACAAGATGTTAATGATCCCTATAAAGAATACTTTTCGACATGGTTGTTGGAAATTGTGATTCTATAATATTTTATGAATAAAAAACAATCACGGCCTCATAGCGAATCCCTATAAAGAATACTCTTTGACATGAAATTGTGTTTACTATTCGTTTCAAATCACTCTGTGCTGTTGAAGAAGTCCTGGAAAGGGTCAAGGTCCTTCTATTCTTTTGCGTTAAGAAAAATCCACAAATATTTTCCTTCTTCATCTCGCTCGGTATATTGAAACACGTTAGTTCGGAGATGCGTTTCAAATCATATCGACTTGTTTCCAACAACATCGTTGAGGTTTGCCACCGCTCAGGTTTGAAAAGGGGGAACATATGGTTGTAGACACATTAGGTATTTTTTGATAACACGCCTTCACCTCTCTGTGCTTACCATACGAATAAGACGGGACCTTTTAAAGGCTGGTCCACCACCTTTTCAATTCAGGTGCTAGGTATTTTTTGGAGAAATGCCAGAAACTCTCGGACAGTCCCATTGACATATTGAAAAAGGAATCCTTTCCATTTTATTGGAGGGTTCTCAGAATAAGCCATTTCTAATTGCTTTTTCAGCTTTTCCGAGATATTCCGAAACGGCAGAGTCTGGTGACAGTTTCTCAAAACTTTGGAACCATGGAAAAAAATTATCCAAACTCGTTCCATTTTATTGGTTTTGAAAAGGGTTCACCTTTTCCTGGATGATTCCAAAATGGCAGAGAAAGGAGTTAATTTTAATGATGTCTTTACAAGATTAACAAAAAGCATAATATGTAACATAATACATGCATTATATAATATAATATAATATATCTTCAGATTTCAGATTTGTAAGAAAAATATTTTCCAGCCTTATCCAAAATGATCCTCCTTACAGGACACATGGTTTTGGAATTGTGCTTGATATTCATTTCAAATCACTCTGTGCTGTTAAAGAAGTCCTGGAAAGGATATGTTACCGTTTTCCTTCTACTCTTTTGCATTTCACTTAGTAGCAACTGAAAAATATTTCCCTTCTTCGTCTCACTCGGGACTCGAGGAATGTTCAGAGATCCGTTCCCACTTACCGTTTGTAACTCGAGAATTGGTTCCAACAACTCCGTTGAGGATCCCCCGTTCAGGATTGAGAAAAGGAATCATCAGGTTGTATAGACATTAGGTGAACGCCGGGCTGACCACGAACCTTTTAAACGCTGTACGTCACCTTTTTAGTTCGGGGTAAGTATTTTTTTCATCATCAGGGTCCTTCTTTTTAGTCATGAGACACTGTTCATCAGAATTAAAATTTATATTCCTTCCTGATTGAACTGGGTAGGAAAGGCATTCCATTTTCTGAAGAAATGTTTCGGGGAAACACCGTTGAGATGTTCAAAGATTTGTTTGCCTTTCAAATTTCAGAAATGGGATCCGATCCGATTTGTTTATTTGAACCTCCCAACATCTAAAGTTTCATCATCAGGATCCGTTTGGGGTTGGAAAAGGAATCCCGAAGGTCCAATTTCTGAAGAAATATTTCGGGGATGACCGTTTAGGTATTCAAAAGATTTGTTTGCCATGCCACCGTTCAGATTTGAGACACAAAAATCTCCCGACATCTGAAATTTCATCATCCATTTTGGGTTGGATCCCAAAGATCAGATCCAATTTGGGAAGAAAACGCCACGGTTTCCGATTCACGAACCCATTTTTATGGTTCGCGACGGCATATTACTGAACTGTCTCCCTATTGGTTTTGAAATCGTATCTAGACCTTTCAATAGCAAAAGATTTCAAAAAGAAACAGATATAGAACAAAATCCTGACTGGCCATGTTCAGTTTCCATTTCAAACTACACCGTTGAGGTATTTACAGACCATGACACCTCAAACCATACCATGTGAAAAGGAAATGGCCCCTATTTATCTAAAAAAATATTCCAAACTGGAGGATCATGTTGTGTTACATCTTCAACAGCCCGCTGAAACGAAACAGAAACTGTTTATATAGATAAGCGATTCATTTTGAAAGTGAAAATGATAAAATAAAAAAGATTGGGATAATTTTTCTCAGAGAAAATCTGAAACACATATTAAAGGGCGACTGGGGATTAGGGGACCCAATCACCAAATCATGGTTCTGGAGAATCATCATCCACCACCTTTTCAGTTCGGGCGCCACTGTAGAAACATTACATTATTTCAAAGCCGGAAAAATGAAAAATGAGCAATTCCCTCACCGTGACTCAGGCCTCTCGAATACGTGCCGAGGGTGCTGACCACTACAGCACGAAGACATGCGAGAAAGGCGGGAGAAATACCTTATAAAAGAATTTTCTTTTAGCTGCATTTATTGACAATACACAATTTCTTAACTTGCATGTGTATCTAAATGCATATAAGTTAGGTATATTAAGTATTTAATAAAATTTAGTAAGCTATTTCTTTCACATTCCACCAATATTTTAATTATTACTTATTGAAAAGAAATATGGGTAAGATCATAAACTAAAACTGAGATCATACTGGTTACGGAATTTGTATTTAATTTGCTATTTTTAGCTGAATTATGATTAAAATTGATTTAGTTCCCAGTGCAATGCAGCGCGCGACGAGTTTTAAGAGAAAGCTAGGACGAAAAAGTAAAAATACAGGAGCACGCGCTCCTGTATTGAATGCTAATAACAAGAGCGACGGAAGAACAATTAAAGCAATTAATGACAGCCTTTGCTGCTTTCAAAGAAGAGGTGAAAGCTGACCAAGTAACTTTTAAAGAAGAGATGAAAGTTGTTCAGGAATCTGTTAAATAAGAGATAAAAGCCGTCCAAGAAGAGATGGAAGAATCTGTTAAAGAAGATATCAAGGGTGTGCAAGAAAAGATCGAAGCAGGTCAAGACGAATGAAAAAGGGAATTACCTGCGTAATCAGTGGCGGCTCGTAGCTAAAATTAGTGGGGGTGCTGTTCCAAAAAAATTTAACCTTTGTTTTAAACCTGTGTAAAGGGAAACAAACATGTATAAAAAGAAAATTTATTTTGAAATTTCCATGAAATTTTACAAAAGAAAAATTAAACATTTCTTAATTACTTTAACTTAAATTGTTACAGTTCAAGCTTTACCTATTCATTTAAAAATGAAATCCATTCTTCTTGTTTTAATTTGCGCGAAGAGATCAATAATTTTCTCCTTGATCTCTGGATGACAACTGAGGAAATTTTTCTATATTGAAAGCATTGCAAGCGCATGAAAACGAAAGCTCTTGAAGTTCACTTACAGTCACAGAATTTATTACTTGAGGATGCAAGGACATGGTTAAAGATTTCTGTAAAGTAAAAGAACCGAAAAAAATGAATCAAATAGAATAGCTGAAAAATAATCTAACCAAGAATATGGGGTATGATTTTTAAACACAGCACACGCGGAGTAAAAAAAGAACCAGCTCCCAACGACACTCCAGATTCGGCATTGCAAAAGCGACAGTGCTCTTTTCCTCTCAGCCTCGTACCTGCTTCCTAAGAGCGCATGCGCAGAACAACGAAATACCACACTCGCGGAGTAAGAAATAATCACGTTTCCAGAATTTCGGCACTGCAAGAGCAACAGTGCTGTTTTATCTCCCTGGCTCGAGTGCTCCTTTCTGTGCGCGCTTGCGCAGAACAGCCTTGTGAAGCGCAGTTCCGTACAAAAACTTTCATAACTTTTTCATAAACTGTAGGATAGCTACTGACATTAAGTTTAAGGATTATATATTGTAGAAGTATAAAGAAAGAATTAAAGAAAAAAGGGCTCATTATATTAAATATTAAAAATAATAATAAGTCGAAACAGGGGGTGCTGCAGTTCCACAGTGCTTATTACGAGCCGCCACTGTGCGTAATAGAAAACCAATTCGAGGCTATAGAAGGTAGAATAAACTCGGTCGAAAACAGGGTTGAAGAAATTGAAGAAAGAATTTCTTCTGTCAAAGAACAAATAGAAGGGAGAATTTCTGCTGTGCAGCAATGAATCGAAGGAAGAGTTTCTGCCGTCCAACACCAAATCGAACAAACCAGCCTGCTCGTCTCTTGCTGAAGCTTTCCACATATGATGGGAAGACCTCTTGGCAAGTGTATAAGACACAATTTGCAATATTGGAGGAAGCGAACAGATGAGATTCCCAAGCTAAAGCCTGTCATCTTGCAGCTTCTCTGAGGGCAGACGCAGCGGATATCCTTTAGACTCTTCCAGAAAACCAAAAGCTAGATTTCGAAGCTCTATTCGACGCATCGGAACTGCATTTGGGGAGAAATGTTTAAATGACTACAACAGGCTTCAATTAAAATTCCGTCAACGGAAGCTCACGGAAGGCTATCTCATCTTGCCTTTTTGGAATGCCCTAGAGAAACAAGAGAAAACCTGTCCCAGCAGTACTTCATCGACGGCATCCGGGATCCTGAAACACAGAAGGAATGGCGGATGTGAAGGACGTAAAAAGCGCACTAGTGTACGCCACAAAATTCGAGGCAGCTTAGCAAGCAACTCGTAGAGATCGCTACCCAGTCAGAGCTGTGTGAGTCCACGAACCACTGGATCAGTTAATGGCTGGTTTAGATGATTTATCCAGAGACGTCAAAGCCTTCAGACGGTATATTGGTGACAAGAAACTGACCCTAAAGTGTTGGAATTGCGGTGTTGAAGGCCACATACAGAGGAACTACAGAACACCCCAGAGCATCGAAAATAAGATATCCGATTTAAGCAGACAATTAAATGACATGACACGGAAAAAGAGTGACAAGAAACCAAAGTGCTGGAAATGCGGAGCTGAAGGCCAATACGAAGAAACTGGAGAACATCCAACGGCATGGAAAATAACATAATTTCCCAGCAACGACGCAGGAAACAAATTAATGACCATATCGCAGAGCAAATTTTGAGCGATAATGAAAAACCCCGTTTTAAAGTGCTCAAGATTTCTGCAGCGTATGGGAACGGCAATGGACATATTGATGGAGTTCCTTGCAAATATGATCATTGATACAGGAGCTAATGTTACCATCATTCGAAGAACATCTGGAAAACCTTAGAAAGGTGCTTCAGCAGCTGAAAGAAGCCAATCTGAAGTTGAGTCCGGCTAATGCAAATTATTCAGACAGGAAGTGACTTACCTCGGACATGTCATCTCTGCTCAAGGTGTGCGTACGGATCCTGAAAAAGTGTCAGCAGTTAAAGACTGGAGACGTCCGGAAAATGTTCACCAGCTGAGAAACTTTCTAGGGCTTTGCACCTACTAGAGGAGATTCGTGAAGGATTTTTCTTTCATCGCAAGACTTCTTCATAAGCTTACAGAGAGCAAGCAAAAGTTCGCGTGGACAAAAGAATGTGAGGATGCATATAAGAACCTGAAGGAAGCTTTAACATATGCTACAATCCTGACGTATCCTCAGCTCAACAGATCATTTATTCTCGACACGGACGCGAGTAACGAAAGTGTGGGCGCTGTTTTGTCTCCAGAAATAGAGAGCCAACAACGTGTAGTGGCTTACTGGAGCAAGTGCCTGTCTAAACTGGAGAAGAATTGCTGTGTCTCCAGGAAAGAGTTGCGCGCAATAATCAAATCCGTAGAACATTTCCATCATTATCTGTACAGCAGAAAATTCCTGCTCCGCATGGATCATGCATCATTGGCCTGGCTTTTAAATTTCAAGAATCCTGGTCAGATAGCCAGGTGGATACAGAGACTCCAGGAATATGACATCATTATCCATCATCGCAAGGGATCATCGCACGGAAACGCTGACACCTTGTCTAGAAGACCTTGCCCAGAAAACTGGTGATATTGTTCCAGGGTTGAAGCTAAATACCAGCTGCTTAATCCAGTCGCACGACAAATTACAACATCAACATCGGCTGATCCAGACCCATGGTGTGACAAAGAAATCAGGAAAGACTAGCTGGACGACCGTGACATTAAACTCATAATTGATTTAATGGAGACCTGAAACAGAAAATCTACCTGGCAGAACATTTCGAGCTATAGTCCCACGACAAAACAATATTGGGCTCTCTCGGACTCATTGCATATTCCAAATGGTGTCTTGTACCGGAAATTCGAATCGGATGATGGAAAGAGATCCCGATGGCAGCTGCTACTCCCAAGATCCCGGACGTCTTTAAAGAACTACATAGCAGCCTTGCAGGAGGCCACTTCGGAATAATGAAGACCTTGCAGACAGTTCGGAAGCGTTTCTACTGGAATAATGCAAAGGATGACTGCTAAAATGGTGCCGATCTTGCGATGTCTTTGCAAGTCGGAAAGGACCGAAGAAACGCAGCCGAGGGAAGCTGCAACATTACAATGTAGAAGCACCTTTTGAACGTATCGCCTTTGACATCTTAGGACCTCTGCCACGAACTCCTGATGGCAACAAATAATCCTCGTTGTCATTGATTACTTCACCAAGTGGCCTGAAGCGTATCCTATTCTTGATCAAGAGGCTGTCACAGTAGCAAAGATGATGATACAGCACTGGATTTCCAGGTTCGGAGTGCCTCTTCAGTTACATCTGATCAGAAGCGAAATTTTACCTCAGCAGTAATCAAAGAACTCTGCAAGCTACTCGGCATTAACAAAATCCAAAAGATGCCTTAACCTACCTGGTCGGACGGCATGGTAGAGTTGTTTAATCGAACCATCCTCAACAACCTCTCATTAGTGGTTTCCAGAAACCAACAGGACTGGGGCAACATTTACCACTGTTTTTACTGGCTTACCGCAGTGCTGTCCACGAGGCTACCGACTATTCCTCATCTCAGATGATCTTCCTCTGCCATGTGATCTTTTGTTTGGTCGCCCTATGGATGCGCCTTCATCGTCTGAGGAATACATTCAAGATCTCCAGGCCCGGTTTGAAGTGATGCACAACTTTGCACGAGAGCGAGTCAACTTAGAGACGGAGAAGATGAAGACCCGCTACGACACGAGAGCTACTGGACATCGTTTCAACGAAGGGGACAAGATGTGGTTATGGAATCCGATTCGTAGAAAAGGACTTTCTCTGAAACTAGAGTCACCTTGGGATGGTCTTTACACAGTCCTAAACAGGCTGAACAACGTCGTGGCTCGGATCCGTAAGTCATCGAACTCTAAACCTACAGTCATTCCATTGCGACATGTTAGCTCCTTACTATGGCCATAGTACGTAGCGTATATAATTGTAAATAGTACAAGACCCTACTCCTTTTTGTATTTGATAGTATTTGATTTGGTGAAAGTTACTTATTGCAATTATTCTTTATTTTGTTATTGTAATGTAATGTTTATTATTACATTGATGCCTTAGTTTAAGTTTGGCTTCTTGTTCAGGGAATGTACTGCCCGGGACGTGCAGCCCTTGGGAAGGAGGACAGTGTTACGGATTTCGTATTTATTTATAATTGTAATTAAAAATTGCTTTATTTTCCCATGCAACGCAGACGATATTTGAAGAGAAAGCTACGTCGAGAAAAGTAAAAATACAAGAGCGCATGCATTTAATATTTAATAAATAAATATCTCGCAATTGCTGTTGCCATCCACAAAAATCGAGGTTTTACCAGAATGTTCTAGTAATTAATTATAAAGCTTATAAAAGCGGAATTGAAACACCTCATCTCAGTTTTTTTAAGCGAACGGTGTGTTTACTTAATGCTGTGATTGATTGTAGCGATTTCGCTGTGAGATTGGATTAACTTTATTATCTGTTTTAAATTAAATTCCGTTTAACGCTTGAGATATTGTGAAATTGTACGAATATCTCTGAGCAAAAATTTCAGTATTTTGCGTCATTCGCGTGAAAAGAAAAATTTTTATTACTCAATCCATTACGAAATCCGTACGCATGCAACAGTATTTAGTATTTGACTTGTTTTAGGTTACTTATTGCAATTTTTGTTTGTATTGCTTGTAATGTAATGTTTATTATTGCTTGCAGAGTTCCTTGATTACAAAGGTAAAATTCCTTCCCGGATAGGAATGTAACTTAAGAGGCACTTTGAACCTGGAAACCCAGTACTGTATCCAGTACCTCTGCTAGTGTGACAGCCTCTTTTTCAGGAATGGATACCCTTCAGGCCACTTGGTGAAGTAATCTATGACAACGAGAATGTAATTGTTGCCATCAGAAGTTCGTGGCAGAGGTCCCAGGATGTCAAAGGCGATACGCTCAAAAGTTGCTCCTGCATTGTAACGTTGCAGCTTCCCTCGGCTGCGTTTCTTTGGTCCCTTTCGACCCGCGTAGAAATCACAAAATCGGCACCACTTTTGCACATGGTACATTTGTCCTTTGCATTACACCAGCAGAAGCGGTCACGAACTCTCTGCAAAGTCTTTTTTATTCCGAAGTGGCCTCCTGGTGGGCAGTTATGCAGTTCTTTAAAGACGTCCGGGATCCAGAATCTTGAAAGTATCAACTGCCTTCGAAATGTCTTTCCATTATCCGATTCGAATTTAGGGTACAAAACGCCGTTTCGAATATGGACTAAGGCCCAGAAACCTCAATATTCTGCTGTCGTAGGACTATAGATGGAAACGTCTTGCCAGGTAGGTTTTCTGTTTGAAGATTCTATTAATTTAATTATAGGTTTAATGTCGCCGTCTACCAGCTGGTCTTTCCTGAGTTCTTTGTGACTTCATGACTCTCGATCAGCCAATGTTGATGTTTAATTTGTCGTGCCACTTGATTAAACAGTTCGTGTTTCTCTTCGACACTAGTATGATATCGGCACATTTCTGAGCAGAGCCTTCCAGAGAAGGCGTCGGCTTTTCCAGGTGACAATCTCTTCTGATGATGGATAATTATTTCCTAAGAAGCTGAATGCAGTTCGTTATTTTCAAAGTACAAGGAAAAATTGTATTTCCTTAGAAAGTTCAATCCGAGTACACAAGTATCCGTAATATCTACCACGTAAGCCGTGTGATAGTAGGCGGTACTTCCAAACATGTTATTTACATTTAACTTCCCATCTTTGTCGATTTTATCACCAGGATGGCGCCCTAATGAGCTCATCTTTAAACTGTTGTGCTAAATCTTTCCGAATGATGGTAGCATTCGCTCTTGTATCGATCACAATATTGCAAGGAACTCCATTGATAGGTCCCATGACGAAGAGTACGATATTGCCGTCACTCACTGTAGAAACCTGAAGCACTTTAAAATCAGGCTTCTCACTATCTCTCAAACTCCGCTTCCCGAGATGACCACTTATTTGTTTCTTGGGTCCTTCCCGCGGAATAGTCTTATTTTCTTTGCCTTGGGGTGCTCTACAATTCCTCCATACGTGGCTTCAGAACCGCAGTTCCATCACCGGTTTCTGCTCACTTGTATTCCATTTCGAGGCACTGACTTCCTTTTTTAAATCGTGTGTCTTATTTTCCGCGCTCTGGGGTGTTCTGCAATTCTTTCGAACATGAGCGTCAGTACCCCATTTCCATCACTTTAGAGTCAGTTTCTTCTCACTCCTATTCCGTATCGAAGCACTAACTTGTCTGATTAAATCATCTAAACGAGCCAACAATGGATCGTGGACTTGAGCAGATCTGATTGAGTGGCGGTCTCTACGAGTTGCTTGCTAAGCTGTCTCAAATTTCATGGCGTACATTAGAGCTCTTTTTATGTCCTTGACTTCCGTTATTCGTCGAGCTTTCTGTATTTTGGTGTCCCGAATGCCATCGATGAAGTACTTACTGCAGGGATAGGACTTTCCTTGTTTCTCACTCCGAAAAGGCGAGATGGGACAGCCTTTCAACATCCGTGGCGAGCTTCTCGAGTGTTTCCGTGGGCTTCTGTTGATGGGATTTTAATTGAAACCTGCTGTAGTCTTTTAAGTATTTTTTCTCGAACGACCAGGATAGTAGGTAAGGAATGTAAGGTATTCCTTCTACTTGTTTTGCAGAAGTTATCACATCCAGCTAGCAACTGAATGAGCAACAGAGTTTGATTCCCAAATAAGATACAACTCATCTTTCCTATTCTGATAAAACCTAAACGTTTCTGCAATTTTTTCAAATTGCAAATCTTGACTTCAGTATTTAAAAATAAACAAAAATTTCCTTTTCAGTCTTTTCTTTTTAAATCTTGGTTTATAACAGTCTTTAGCGAACAGTGAATTATCCCAAAATTAAAATCACAGATGCCATTAAAACAAATTTTAAAAAGAGATGTTATAAGCAAAAGCACCACTGTGTAGAGTTACTAGTTTACCACTAGGCAGATGGTTACAATGAGATGTGATAGAGAGATGATTACAATTCAGAATAAGAGTATTATTATCTAACCAGAAAGATATGTTAGTATCCAGCCACCATGAGAATTAACTGTCATCTTTCAGCATATCTCCAAGATATTAAAAAAAATCCCACTGTGGAATATCTTAGTCAACAAGTCCTAATTTATTTTTTTTAAACTTTGAAACATAATTTTATTTATTTAACTTATTTTAATTTATTAATTTAAACAATTATATTTACAAATAAAACTACATGGCTACGTGATTGCTTTACTCCTTATAACATGGCAGCTGCATCTCAAAAGCATATTGAAAGAATGAAATAGTGAAAATGTACTGCCTTTTCCTTTCCAAAATGCCAAATTATTAATATTCTTTTAATCTTTAATATGTTGCTCAAGTACACTTGGACCATAACTGAATATCCTAATAAATCGCCACAAGCCAGATAGGGTGAAAAATATTTTTAAATGTGGCAATCGGAATACAAGGAATTTTAGCTTGATTGAATAAATAAAAAATATATATATACATTTTTTTTCCATCACACATATCTGAAATTTTGGATTTTAATATTACATCCCTTTTGCGCCAAATGTATTTCTGCTTCTGGATGATTAAAGAGACAAGCTTTCTTGTATTTTCTGCTCTCTCTTTTCAAACAGATCACTTTCTTTGCACTATTCACATTAAATTTACAGAGATTTAATTTTTATTACATTATTTTATTTAATTTACATCAAATTTACAGAAACGGAGAGGAAAACGAAATGAAAAGTTAACAAATAACTAAAAGCAAAATTTTTCCTACAATAGTTGACAGTACTTCAGATATCGCTTGTAAGGATCAAACAAGACAAATTTTATGCTATATTATGATCGAAGGAAGCAACGTTAAGAGTGTAGTATCTATTGGTTTCAATAAAACAAAAGCAAAAGTTTGAGAATATTTCAGTTTTAATTTGCTGATATTGGTGACAGACATATTCTGATTTGCAGAGGTCAAGCATATCAAAATGATCAAACAACATTCAAACATAAATCACGAAAATCATAGAAAAACAAAATTTTCGCTTATGCAAATCACCCCATAAATTTGATAGATGCACATGCAGCTTTTCACTGCTACACATCAGGTTACGAATTCGGAGCATTTTATTCACGCCTTTTAAAAATTATCTTATTGTTAATTCAGTCCTTGATCAAAGTATCATGCATGAATTTATCCAATTTCAGTCTGTAAAAACATTAGGTTATTTCAAAGCAGGAGTCATGAAAAATGACCAACGCCTTCGCCGGGAATCGTACCACGGACCTCTCGGTTACGTGTCGAGCGTGCTGACCACCACACCACGAAGTCATGAGAACAAGGCGGGAGAAATACCTTATAAGTCTTTGATCACAATGTCATGGAAACAAAGTGGAATACATGGAAGTTGCAGATGAGTGTTGAAATAAAAATTACTGAAAAATATTAAGTGCTGCACAACTTTAACTGGCGAAGAAGAAAATCAGGTACTGGCTTGCTGCCTTATTGCTTAAGTCAATTTTTATTTTTTAGGTTTTTTTTAAAAAACATTTCTCACTGAATATTAGCACGAATTAGTTAACAATTCAATACTTTACAGAAAACATACTTGCCAGCCTACGAGACTAAAAAATTAGGAGATATTTTTAAGAAATGAGGAGACTTTTCTCAACGACAAAACATTTTTAAATGATAAAAATTTCTCATAAAATGCGACTGCATTTTATGAGCTGCAGCATCAATATCATCGTCTTTCACGACTAAATGAAGTAAAACTGAAAATCTATAAAAAAAGTACCTTATATCAGAAAAAGATGAATTTTTAAATTTTTTATCATTTTTAAATAATGAATTAACTTTAAACTTTTAACAGTTACTAATTTATATCTGAAAGTTCAGCTACTAATTGTTAAATGCAAATAGTACAGAAATACTTACCATGTAAAAACAACACTTACTATATGCATCTTTTAACAACAACAAAAAAAAAAGTACTTTAATCAGTTTTCATACAAATGCTATGAAAAGTGGCAGATTTTGCTTTCATTAAGAAAGAAACGTCATAATTTTGTTCATAACAATTGTCACATAGGCCTGCTTTTGCTAACAAAAAAATTTCTGATGTGTCATTATTAATATTAGATCAAAATTTGGTCCTTATTTTAGCAACAACACTAAAAATACTCTCACACTCTGCATTACTATGAAGAATTGTCAGGATGCCCAACATTATTCTAGACAGCACTATACTTTCAAATTTCATCAGCAATTTCACTTTGCCAATTAAACTCCAATGGGTGTTAATCCTAGCAGGTTTTACAACTTCATCCAAGTTTCTAATTGTAAACTGCAAAACTGGCGACAGCATTTTATGAGTTGCAGCATCAATATCATCGTCTTTCAAGACTAAATGAAGTAAAACTGGAAATCTATTAAATACCTTATATCAGAATAAGATGCATTTGCTAGAGTAGAAACATCTGCAACATTAGCATGTAAATCATTTCGTCGTTGACTGTAAATTTATGTGGTATGTAATGACATACTCAGCAGAAGTAGCTTCTGAAGTGGAAATAAAACTCATTTTTGTCATCTGAAAGATCTTCCACTACTTTGCTAGTTGTAGCCCTTCTTACTAAATCTTCACTTTTCTTCTGATTTTCTATTTCATGATAAATCACACCATATATAAAATTAGATGACAAAACAAAGATTGGTTTTACAAACTTTGATAAAATATCATTAAACAGATCATAAATAATGAATTGCGAAACATGAATTAATGGAATTCTGCTTCGTACATCTGTGTTAAGAACATCGAAAGATGGCAAAATGAACTGTACAAAAAGCAGAATGCTTTTTCAAGGTCTGATGACAAAAGCAAATATTCGTTATCCACAAGATAAACTTACAGTAATCAGAAAATATTTCTCTTGTTGAGCAATTTTTTTATTTTGAGAGAAATCTGTATCAGCTTTACGATTACATTTTGTAGTATTATTTTGAGAACTGCCAATTAAATTCCTCACTGGTGCAGAAATTACTTTCTCTTAAACCTATTTTTAACAGTGAAAGTAGAAACCATCTCCATTTACCTTATTTTATGCTTTCACTAGAGCCTTTTATCTTAGTTCTAGAAGCATTTACATCTTTAAAAAATGAAAGTAGGTTCTAGATCAACATTTCTTAAAAGATAGCCAGCATGCACACACTGCGCCCTCCCCCCCCCCGCCAAAAAAAAGGGAGGGCAGTTCTATATCTTCGGTTCTACTAGGCTGATTGACGAAATTCAAACTGTGTTTTTCATGTCTCGAAAGTGCGACTTAGGTTATGTATTAGATTTACATATAGCATTGTTGTAATATAGGTATTTTGACACAAAATCGGACTTTTTCTGAAATGACATGCCGTTGTTTTCCATATTTCGATTCTACGACTTAAATTATGCCTAAAATTAAATTTTGTAAAATTTGGTGCGAAATTTACGGAAAAATTCAAAAATTTATCTTAGCGTATTTTTTTTCAGTTTGCCTCAACTTGGCGAATTTCTTAATATTACAAAACTTGGCATTTTGCAATAATTTGAGTCTAGAATTGAAATATGAAAAAAAAAAAATGGTATGTTATTTCAGAAAAAGTCCGATTTTGTGTCAAAATACCTATATCTGAACAATGCTATATATAAATCTAATACTATCGTAAGTCGCGCTTTTTTGCCAATCGGCCCATGAGAACGGGACATACAGGAACTGTCGCCCCCTTTTTTTTGCGCAGTGTACATACATGTTTAAAAAATTTTCTTATTTCAGTGTTATGCAGCTGTTGGAATTGTTTCAATTTTTCTTTCCTTTTAGAGCTCCTTTCAAGATAATAATAAATATAAAAAATGCGTTTACGCACACTTGCCCCTGCAGTTGAAAATTTCTCAGCCATTTCGCTATTGGAAAATATTTTTCTAACTAAAGCTGCAGCATGATCTGATGCGTTCAGTGGCAGGTTGTGTTCCATTAATACGGCAGAACAGGCATTCTGCATTAATAAGTTTTAGTTCCTTTGAAACAGAAAAATTTAAGTTCTCGCTTTTTTTTTTGTTTGTTTTCAAATAGAACTCGTGCTGCCCTTGTGTTTTTGTGTACGCACATGTTTGAGAACATTGGCTCTTAAATCGTCCGAAATCGAAAAATCGCAATGATAAACAGTAAACATCACAAATTAATTACATTTCCTTGATGAAGTAATAAAAGGAAAGTCAGCTGTATACGATTTTTGAAAAGTACATGAGTATTTTTTGCAGACATAACTAAAACAAAAAATTGTAATTTCTTAAATTATTTCTTGAAAGTACGTGCACTCAGTGACAAGATGAACGAAATAACAACCTCGATCTTGCTTTGTGCTGATTGGCTAATATATGCCAATCGTTTTTTGAAAAGGTTATTTAGACTAAAAACATTAGCAAATTTTAAATATGATGCCAATCGTTTTATCTGCACGATCCTTTAAATTCTCATAATTAATGAGATTCTAAATCATTGGAAACATTATATTCAGCTATTGTATTTGCAAAGTGACAATCAAGCAAATAATTGACTTGCATGTATACTTTCTAAAAATTATATAAACAGCTTATTTAGCAATAGCATGAATTAAGTATGTTTCTTGTTCCATTATTCCATAAAATGCAAATGGAAAACATAAAAACTTAAACCTCCAGAATAGTATAGAACTAGATTACATGATAATTCATCTTGATCGCAATATTGTTAATAAATAATAGTGCGAATAACAGATTTACTAAAATCCTTTTAACTATAAAAACTTTTAAATACAATAAATATGTTCTTTTACATGCAGCACCTGGCAACAGAGTACCAGCATAATAAATAATTGGATAATGTTTTTATAAGTGTATCCAAGAATGTGATTGTTTAATGAAGCAGATAACTTCTATATGAAATGCATTTTAATATTTTGCATAATTGAATTAATTACACATACAAATATATCATGTGTTGAGGGTTTTTGAAATCGGACCTAATTTTAAAAGTCCTGAACACCTGATGTATTTGTATGTGTAATTAATTCAATTATGCAACCAATTTTAAAAGACCTGAAAAAAATGTGGAATATAATTTCAAATAATTTAGAATATTAATATGAAACACATACATATAGATGTATACACATATATTCAATTTCATAAGCTAACCAAAAAGTATACTTTTTTATTTATGGAAAATTAAGTTACGCATTATCCTGTCAACCACGAAACTGTTGCCAAGTAGCATGATTAGTGCCAAATATCAATAAACATGACATAATAATACACTCATAACATTTGCATTTTTATTTGATGTAACACAACTGATTCTTGATTAGTCACCTTTTGTTTTTCTAACAAGAATATAAATTAACTTTATTGTTGCCATTTTTCCCTTGCATTTTGGGGGAAAAAAAATTAGATCCTGCTTGCTATAGAACAGAAAACTGGGGATTATGGTCACGGGATTCTACCTTCAAAAAAAGTGTGAATTAATGGATATGACATGGTCAGTTTAATATAAGGCCAACAAAACAGTAAGTAATAGACTGGAGCAACCTGCAGGAAGCATTCTAAACAGAAATTCCGGTAAAATCTTTACAAAATACTAGAAATTAACCAAAGGCCTTTTAAGAATTGCAAAAACGAAGCCGGTTTGATGCTGTTTGTTTATTAAACAGAGAGACATCAGTTCCTTCAGAATTCCATAACAAAAATTGGTGCAGCTTTGACAGAACTTCACCAACTTTCACAATCAATGGGATAATATGCAAGTACTAATATTAATTTATGTTTCACTACATCATTTCACACAATCACTTAACATTTTAGTCTCAAACATTTTCAGAAATAATTGCTAACTTTAGCTTAGGAAAATGAGGGTCAGTTCTGGCAATTACAAAATTTATATTTTTCTTTACTTCAGAAGACCCTATTTGTGGTACAGCATTTTGCTACAGACAATGACTTCAGATTAAAACTTCCTATGTATATTAATATATGCTTGAGCTAAAAAGTGCTAGAAAGGACAGAATGGTTCATAGAATGTAAAGAATTTTGGTAAACTGTCCAGATATTCAATAAATTATTCCTAACATCTTCATAAATAGGGTCTGCAGCATAGGGATTACCGACCCAAAAGTTTTATATGCAATTTTGTGCAATGAAAAAAAGTAATATTTCACAGTCTGTGTAGCATTTAAGCTATCAGAGTCCAAAGATATTCTACACTATATCACCCATATATAAAAATGAACTTTCAACAACTGGTCCATGAAAGACAAGTTACAACAGATTTAATCAGTTTTGCTAATACTGGATATTTTTGTTTTCCATCTTCTTTTAACCTGAATACAGCAGAGATAATTTCAGCTTTTTGCTTGCTTTCTGCACAATACAAAGAAATAAAATAACTTTTCTGTAAAGATAAATTTCTTAGCACACTCAGTTTGTTCACATGAAATGTTTGATCTCTTACTGAACTTTAAGTCTTTGAACTTTATATGATCCAAAAATTTAAATTTTTACAATGTCTGAATGATATATTTGTTCTAAAACTAAATTTGACGAAGATTATGAGTTTGCATTTAATAAATTTGGAAATTTCAGATTTAAGAAAGTGAAAGAAATTCAAAATTTTGGCTATATCCATACACAATCACCCCTGTACATCTTTAAAAAATTAGATATTTTAAAATGAAAATCAAATTTCTACATTTATGGCTATAAAATATATTTATTTAAAAAAGTTACATTTATTGTCATAGTTATAGATATTCAACAGAAATTAAATCTTTCAGTCTTTTCATTTTGTCCTATCTTTACCTAAACCAAAGAATTTTCTTGTGTATCTTAAAGTTAAGGTATAAACTTAAGGAATAAGTCACTTTCCTTCAGATTACTGCTCACTGGATGACACATATAAACACTTCAAAGAGCACACATGCAGTCAAATCTGAATACCAGCATTTTATACACTGTCTTGAAGATGTTTACTTTCTGGAATACAGGTTTGCGATGAATTAGAAAAAAAATACTACAAAATTTTCTTAAATATTAACAGCATGGTATTCTTGTACAGCACAAGCAGGTCAAATTCAGATATTGCTATATTGCTACAATTAAGCTTTATAAAAATGCTTTGAAGCTAACGAATGTTCACTGAAATAAGTGGATATATAGATTATCTCCCTCCCCTCTTTTATATATACATATGAGCTCTAGACCTATACTTCCAGATAAATTCTTTTTAAAATAAGACGCATTTTATGAAAATTTTCTGAAAATGATGAACATATGAGAACAGTTCTCTATTTTTTTAAAAAATATAATTAGAAAACATTTTCATCAGCAATATAGGTTGGAGATACACTTCGGAAACATTTTCATAAACAAAGAGGGATCAGTTGCAAAATTAATGATTAACACCTTAGCTATAATAGAACCCTTAATTTTCAGAACAGGCAGTTTTATTTCACACCTACTTGTTTAAGCTAATAGATATAGGAGGGGAAATAATCAATATTGAATATCATCCTCATAAAAAAAACTTCATTTATAGTGTTATGACAGATTTTACACATCAAAATTGACAATACATTTAATTTTAATGGCAGTTGGTAATGTATGCCAGGAATTAATCTTTAATAAAATGAACAACTCCCCTTTTTTAGAATCCTAAGTATATACAATAGGAAAATCCAGGTTACTTAGATTTGGATAAAATATGATTACAAGATGTGTCAATACTTTAAAAACTGCAATTAAATACAGGCAACATTTTAACAAAAATAATTCTTTTAAGTACAGTTCTCAAAATTTATTCCAATATTTCTTTTTATATAATAAGACGATTAATCCCAAGAGCAATTTTAATATTCTGATTAGAAATACAATGTAAATCACAACATTCTCTAGATTTTAGTGTCTACTATATTGCAACAAAGTTGTGAAGTAGTAATGGACTTCATCATCCATCTTTTACATCTGATGTTATCAGAAAGAGGAATGTTTAAGATATTTTACACATTTTAAAAATTCTCAATAAACTAGTCATGACCCAGCACAACCATCTGTACTGTAATTTTGTTTGCTGCGGTACCGCTTTATCAACCATAGTGATAATCATAGTTCTGTACTGTTCCTATTTCAGCTAATTTTTTGGTTAGAAATGAAACCAGTATCTGGTCTTTAACATAATCCCATAGAAAAATTTACCCTTGTTAAATAAGAGATCTAGGCAAATGCAAGTATGTGGCTTATTATTAGTTGAATAACTGAATGATGTATGCTGAGCTCCTCTGTGATGGTACTGGAGCTCTAATGAATATCTCAGATATAAGACTATTCTGTAAATTATCACATCCAACTAATTGCCAATTTTATAAAAACATATTATAACATAGTCATCACTAAAGAAGACCAGGAAATAGTGGAGTAATAATTTGCTAAATTGGATTGCAGGATAAAAATTTGATATGTCATGCAGTACAGATAACCAAAAATCTGGAATGTCTGTAGAAGTTTTGAATACTGACAGTTCATTACCATTAACTATATTATTTTATTCCTTTCTGTTAGGGTGAAGTTATTAACAAAATGCCAGAGGCCATTATAACTAACTCTGTAGATAATAAATATTTAGCTGCTGTTTAATCTATATAACCTGAAAATTTGTAAGTCTATTTTTTTATTTGCAAAAGTGAAATAAAAATGATAAAATATTCATTTAGCAAAAAATATTCCTCTTATCTAATCAGATAAATAAGATTTCCAGCCTATGTTAGTTTGAAAATATTTTTTTTTTTTTAGTGCATTAGTATGATTTACAGAGATCATGAGTGTCAATGAATGAATATTTTACATAATAAACAAAACTTAATATTAACTATTTTTTGTCCCTAAAAATATTAATTACTTGATGCTATTTCAAATAACAAAATATACTTAAAAACCCACATGGCACAATACTGCCCTCATTAATTAGAATACAACCTGATCATAGAAATAAGCAGAACTACAACTTATATTACTCATTACACAAAAAATAGTTAACATTAAAAACTTTGTAATCAAATTTATTAAAATGAGTAGCAAACAGTGGTAAAAATTAAAATTTCAGCCGCACAAGATCACAGGAGGTGAAATGAATATGAGCTGAATACAGAATTTCATATATATATTTACGTCACATTTTAAACTTTTTGCTTATCGAGCAATGCATGTTAGTATTATACCAAATGTGTAACTATGAAATACCCAGAATTATAAAAAAAGTTTTCATGTTTCAGTTACTTTAAGAATGAAAACACTTGTCTTTCTGTAATAAATTGTTCAATGATTATGCTGAACTGAAATAAAAGCAGATGGAATGAAACTACGTCACAGTAAAATCATAAAAAATATCTTAGCCTTAAAATAATTTAAATAAAGTATCAAAAAATGAAAAATTACGTTTTCAAAATCATTATTCTAGCTCTTCCGGAAATGAGAGGATTATTATTATTAATTTGATTTGGTACAGAGTGGGCAATCAAGAAAATTATTAGATATAACATAATTACAAATCCACAAAAATACACCATTTTATACTATCACATACAAAAAGGAATTAATTTACATTAAGTGATATATTAATTTTAGGTGCATTTCTTTAAACAAATTTTTTAAAAGATACAATAGAACATTTACCTATACTTACAATTAAATTGTATAATAACTAATACTAGACATCATGAGTTCAGTGCAAATAAGATGCCAAAAAAATTCATTTTTATTTTCATATAATGACTGCATAAATTAAAATATGTAAGTTACACATGAAAAATGGTAATTTAATGCAGCTGAACATGCCCAATGTTGAGTATTTTCACAAAGCTCTGGAAAATGATATGAAACATATTTCTCAAAATAGCACACAAACTGTTTTAAAAGTATAAAATTCCTCAAAAATTGTTTATTTAGACACCTTGAAGACAGAAATAACAAGCAAATGGGACAATACACAATTATAAAGATCACCATTTTTTCTTGTGCTCATCCATGCTTACACCTCCTGGACCTAAATAAACTACCATAAGCAATCCACCAACAACAGATAAAGTTTGGAAAAAGTCATACTTTAGAAAATCTCTCATTGGTTTATAAGAAGGAAGTGTCCACCAGGCATTTGAATATAAATTTAAACAAGATAACCATAAAACTAAAACTAATGCAGATAGCTTTGTTTTATAACCCACAGTGACTAGTACCATAAGTGCTGAAGCCACTATATTTTGGATGACTTGGAAAAAGCTCAGTTCCAATTTCAGAACTGTGACGAACATGAAAACCAAAAGAATGCGTCCAGTTAATTGAAGATAATTTTTTGGCTTGTTTTCTCCTAGTGTTGGAATCCCAGCAAATAGACTTTTTCCTTCAACTCTGCTTTCTGCAATTAACAGCAAAAGAGCTCCAACAAGAGAAAGATTCCTATAGAGGTAATAAAGAAGGGAGAAAGATGAATGGCTAAATTAAATACATTAAGAATATACACACACATATTAAGAATAAGCATGCAAAATAGAATACTGTCTCGAAATAAACTTACAAAAATTTGGCTAAAGAAATAAATACTAAATGGCTTTTATGGCTGCCTTTTTTAAAAAATAAAAATGTTATTTATGAAAATGTTCAAAGCTTTGTCTCAAAATATTTATACATATTTTACTCTCTACTTATGTATGACTTGGAAGAAAGCTGCAAAATTCTAATTTTTCAATGATGAAATCCCTTTTCCATAGCTGCAAGGGGCAAAAACCAGATAGTATTTTTTTTTAATATTTATTTTAAGCAGCATAATTATGGTAAAGCTCTATCACTAAACACAGACTATTCTCTTTTTTATACATATTAAATTTTCTAAAAATTATACTGAAGAGCCACATTATGACAAGTCTCCATCTAAAATGGGCTCACCCAGAAATAAAACCACTGCGCATGAGTGGCTGATGTTGGAGTATATAAGCGGCTATGCACTGTCTTTCCAAACATAGCGCAGTTAGCAACATAATCGAAAAAGCAGCTGATTTATCAGACTTCGATAAAGGGCAAATCATTACACCTCGGAGACTAGGAACATCAATATCAGAAACGGTGCGTTTAGTGGTCTGTTCACATGCAGCTGTTATCAGCACATATCGAAAGTGGTGTATGGATGGTGAAACAATAAGTCACTGGCCAGCAGTGTGCCGTCGACGCCACACTGATTCCAGAGGAAAGCGAAGACTGCTATGCATTGTTCGCTGTGACCAGAGACCTACAGCCGAAATCTCCACCAGCTACAATAGTGGCTAGCCAGACAGTGTTTCACAACACACTGTGCAGCATGCATTGTTGCATATGGGCCTACGCAGCCGGAGGCTAAAGCATGTCCCTGCACTGATTGCATGCCATCGCCAACTGCATCTGCAGTGGACCAAGAAACATTGGAATTGGACATTAAAAGAATGGAAGAAAGTTGCATGGTCTGACGAATCACATTTTCTTGTCCATCATATCGACAGGCGTGTGCTAATACACCGATTTCCAAACGAAACCCTGGCTCCCGGATGCATAGTTGGATGGAGACAAGCCAGAGGGGGTATTATGGTGTGGGCAATGTTTTTATGGAGCACATTAGAACCCATAATCCCCATAGAACAATCTCTTATGTCTGTGCGCTATGTGAGCATTGTTGCAGACAAGGTTTACCCATTCATGACAACAGTACTTCCGGCGAGGAATGGTGTTTACCAACAGAATACTGCACCATGTCATAAGGGTTGAATCATCAGGGAGTGGTTTGAGGAACATTCGAGTGACTTTCAAGTCATGCCTTGGCCTCCAAATTCACCTGGCATTAATCGAATAAAGCATTTGTGGTCCCAGCTGCAAAACCAAATTTGTGCTGCCATGTTACCTCCCTTGCAATGTGTAAGAATTACTGGACCAGTTGGTGAACACATGGTACCAGATACCTCAGACTACGTATCAGCACCTCAGAGTCAATGCCATGCCGGGTGCTGGCAGTTTTGAGGGCTAATGGTGGTCCTACACGTTATTAACAGGCTGGTCATAATCTTCGGCGTATATTCAAAATGATATCCATGAAAAAATACTGAATAAAAATAATTCTAATTTAAAGTTTCATGAATTATAAAATGTCTTAAGTATTTGCTGCTTCTGATTCAGAACATAAAAGTATTCTAATACACACAAACCACATGCTACTAAACACAGTATTAAGAAAAATTTTCAATAACAATTTTTTTAAAAATTCTGATGTGGACACCATGACTTCCTTGTATGACCTATTAAATTATATACATTTTTTGCTGCACTTCATTTGAACTTACTTCCTCAAACTATTCTAACTTAAGCTACCAATCCCTGAAGGCAAGCTGAAAATGACATGAAAAAAAGCAAATTTTGTAATTAAATATCCTGGTCAACTTTTGTCGCATGAGAATAAAACTTCCAATAATTTTATTTTTCATAACAAGTATAAATCTTTACCTTTTTTAATGAAGATTAATGTATTATTAGGGTTACTACTATTTGATTAGATTTCACGTCAAAGTTTATATTTGGCACTAATGTTCCATTAACAGAAAAGTAATAAAACATTTTACTGCAATACTGTGAACATTGCAAAAAAAATTGCTTTGTTGTTTAATAGTGTGTTTTGTTGAACAAAGAGATCTACATCAATTAACCCATTTCTTCTAAAATGTCAATGTAGCAATCTCTTGTATTCTGAGAAAGATAAATTATACACTGCTGGCCACCTAAATTCAAACACCAAGAAAGACAAGAGATATCACAACAAAATTTATTTAGTAGATAACATGTTGACCAAGTATCAAATGATTAAATTTATAGACTTCTGTGAAGTGTGGTTCCTTCCAGAATCAGTAGCCAGAGTAGTCGCCACTGTTGGAGATCACCGTTGCCACACGCCTCGGCATTGATTCAAAGAGACTTTGGATGTGTTCTTGGGGTACAGCCAACGAGATATATACTGGTAGAGAGCTTATCTGCAACCTCCAACCGGTTCCAGCATTAGTGTCACGTGACTGCTGGTCGAATTCCCAAAGTCCGGAAATACTTTACATTCATTTCTACGAGACGAAAGACGACTGCTCTGCTTTGTAACATAAAATTTAAGAAAAAATGGTTATCCGCTGCAGCGCCTATGGATGTAAAGAAAGTTTTGTAAGAGGAGGACCTGTAACCTTTCATAGGTAAGTTAAAACTGCTTGATTTATTATTTTATTTTCAGTATTTTTGTTATTTTACTATCTCTGTTGAATTGGTTGGAAAGTTTCAGCCATATTGTATTAAAAAATTGCCGCTGTATATGACATTTTCAGTATGTATTATTAGCATCAAAATATATTAAATACTGTGACACTATTTACTGGAACCACCCTTTACAAATAATTGGATTTTATATTCTTTTTCCATGTACCCCGTTGAAATAGAAAGCTGCGCCAATTGGCGCTAACCTTTTTTCGCCAAGTCGTGCCCATTTTGGTTTCGTAAACAAGTACTGCCAAGAAAGAAAAGTGCTATTATTATTAGTATTAAATTATTGAGAAAAGATTGTTTACTTTGTTAAAAAAAAAGCTGAAAATCTTGATTCATGCAATATTGAACATAAACATTTAAACAACATTATTTTAAAAATCAGATTATTTTTATAAAGCTTAATGATTTATCATTATTTTCTACAAAATCAATTTAAAATAAAAATAATCTGGACTATAATTCTGTCTCATCTACGATGCTGTTGGAAATTTATCATAATTGAAAAAATATGATGTGAAAATTTACAATATTTTAAATAATAATTATTTTTAAATAAAAGAGAGGGAGAGAGAATTTTTTACTATATTATCAGTTTGTTTTGCTTAATCCTAATGATAAATGAGGTGAAGTTTGTCATCTTTTGATACATATTCAATATGAAATATTTGTGTTAATAAGATGTATTGATCCCCCCATGACATACACATGAGTGTGGAAATCAGTAATTAAGATTACATTATTTTGTTCCAGTAATATAATGTCAAGAAAAGGCAGGTATTGCTCATTTTAGAAGTTTAACCTAGATGCAGTGAAATGCAATTGAGTTTGTTAATAAGATTTTTTTATGAAGAAAGAATTGTTGATGGCAAAATCAAATTAACTTTGATCAACATTGCCTTGAGCAGAAATTTTTTCCCATCTACCATCATCAACAATCTAACTTGAGAGTGACTCAAATTTTCTTTTAAATTTGCACTTGACCCTCTTTTCTTCGGAAAGTACCCTTTGACCTGTAAGTTTGTTTCATAAGATGATGTATTACAAATTCTGTTTTTGAATGCATGTGCATTTATTTGTAAAATAATTTTAAGAGAACTTTAAGGTGGTCCAAAAGGACTCTTTTGGTTTCCATTCCAATACAGAATTACAAAATAAGACTTCTCATGTAATAAAAAGTTAAGGGAGGGAATGCCACTCCCCATATACATACAATTACATTATTGTTTTGACTCTAATTGTATGTATATTTACATTTCCTTCCAATTAAAAATCACTACACCTTTAAAATTTCATGATATTTTTCAGCATGTACTAAACAATTCTTAAATTATTCTGAAAAATTATCATTCTTCTGCAGTACCTGTATGACCTGGCCATACATATATGTGTGTAATTTAATACTTCATTTGCTACTTTAGTGCAATTAAGTTTTTTTTTTCATTTATAGTTTCCCTAAAGATCCAGAAAGGCAAAAACAATGGGAAGTAAAGCTGCGACGTGAAAACTTTAAAGTAACAAAATATTCAAAGCTGTGTTCAAAACATTTTTCACCAGATTGTTTTGATAGAACAAAGTTTGGAGGAACTTGGTTAAAGCCCACAGCAATTCCGACATTATTTAATTTCCCTGCACACTTACAAAAAAAAGTTTCTAGGCGAAAGCCACCAAAAAAACCACTTCAACCCAATCAAGATGAGTCTATGGAGTATTCAGAAAGTAAGTGATGTTCTATTTTCAATTTTAGTACCATATACTTAACATATTTATTTATGTGTGAGAGAGATTCAAGGAAGAAATTGTACTTTGATTAAATCTTTACTTAATTACTTTGATTAAGTCTAACATAATATGCTGTGATGTAGTAATTTTTTCTTTGAATTCTATTAATTGTATTGGTTTCAATATGTTAATTTAAATAGCATTTTTAGACCGAAAAATAGTTTTGTAAGTAGGTGAATTTGTTGCAAGACTTATATTCAGTTTACAATTTCCAGAATGCTTGTAATTTACTTTTATCTTTTTTATTTATCTTTATGTTTCTATTTCATTTGTAAATTAAATTTGAAGAACTTAGCTTAAAATTTTAAGCAATCGCTAATTAAAGCAACTAAAAGCTCCGTATAAGTTATGATTTATAAATAATAATTATTATTAATATCAATAATAATTATATTTAATATTTTGTCTTGAAATTTGTTTTAGGTTCAGCAAATACATCTATAACTCCTGATAGAAGGAAACGGCTGCATTACTTGGGAGATTTTAATGATGAGGATGTTACATCTCCAAGCAAAGCAAAAAAGGCTCTCGAAATAGCTCAGCAGCAAACTATCAGCATGAAAAAAAAAATTAAATCGCTAAATAAACAGAATAAAAGACTGAAGAAACGTGTGGCCTCATTAGATGAACTGCTGAAGGAGTTAAAAAATCAGAATTTAATATCTGATTCAGCATCAACAATTTTAGGGGTAAGTTTAACAGCTTTTTATAATATTCAGTTTTGTATCTCACTTACAATTATTTTATCTATCATTTCCTGGAGAAATTATGCTTTATCAGTAGTTTAGGTTTTTAACTATAGCTTAATTTAGGTGTAATCCACAAATGATGTTGCACTTTTTCACAATATTTGTTATCCTCCTTTAACCCTCCTCCCCTTGCTGAATGTCATGCTGTTATATAAACATATACTTCCAGTTCTGATTTAAAGCTGGAAAATGCTGATCTAAATCATTTAGTAAGGACCAATATAATTTTTACCAATGTAAGTTTGTTTTAACCCCATTAGAAAGAAATACCCTCAAATTCTTGTAAATTCAAAATTTACAAATGCTTTTATTTTAACCAAAATGTCACATTTTATATTACCCTCCTTCCCCCTTGTGACAATTGCACAAACCCCCATCCCCCCTCAGAGCATGACATTATTTTTGGATATCCCCTTATCATGCATTCTAAGATATAAATCTTAAAAGTTAAAAAGTTATTGCGAAAACTAATATATGTTTGTTTTATTATGTTATATTTAAATTTTTATGTTTAATATTATATTAAAATCTTAATTTTTTTTGCTTCTATCCTCTAGTTGTCTGGAGCTGCAGAGAACTTCATAGACAGACTTGAATGTAGTAATTCAAGAGCTGAATATTCAGAAGACCTCCGAACATTTGCCATGACTTTAAATTTTTATTCGGCAAAAGCATATAATTATGTCAGACAAATGTTCAACGACAGTCTTCCCCATCCTTCTACCTTAAGAAGATGGTACAGTAAAATTAGTGGTTCTCCTGGATTTACGAAGGAAGCCTTACAATCTTTAAAACTTAAAGCACAAGAAGCTTTAAAGATAAACAAAACCATTTATGGAGCTCTTATTGTCGATGAAATGGCAATAAGACAACATATTGAATGGGACAGAACTCGTTTTAGTGGATATGTTGACCTAGGCACTGAAATAGATGATGATGAGCTGCCTCATGCAAAAGAGGCTTTAGTTTTCATGGTGAATGCCATTAATGGAAGCTGGAAGGTTCCAGTTTCATATTTTTTAATAAATGGGTTAAATGCTCTAGAAAGAGCCAATCTTATTAATGAGGCCCTTCATTATCTTCACGACACTGGCATAAGGATTGTAAGTTTGACATTTGATGGTTGCAGTAGCAATATTGCAACTGCAAATGCATTAGGTGCAAATTTACATAGCAGTAATGTGGTGAATTATTTTCCACACCCTGTCACCGAAGACAATGTTTATGTCATAATGGATCCTTGCCATATGTTGAAGCTTGTTAGAAATTGCTTGGCATCAAAAGGGTACATTGTTGACTGTGACAGTGGCTTCATTTTGTGGGAGCATATAACCAATTTAGAAAAATTTCAAAAGGAGCAAGGCCTTCATGCTGCAACAAAGTTACGAGCACGGCACATAGAATGGTATCGTGAAAAAATGAAGGTTAAACTTTCAGCCCAGGTTCTCAGTAACAGTGTTGCTGATGCTCTTCTATATTTAGAAAATGATTTAAAACATCCCACATTCATTGGCTGTGCCCCAACTATAAAATTTTTAAAAATATTCAATAACCTTTTTGACATCTTAAACAGCAAAAACCTATTAAGTAAAGATTTTAAATCTCCAATCAAGCCCCAAAATAAAGATACTATATTAAATTTCTTTGCATAGCAACAGGAAAACAGGATTTTTAGTTTGCATCAATAGTATTAAATCATTATATATCGAGTTGTGTGAAATTTCACCTCACCCATTAAACTTTTTCCTCACGTACAAATTATCACAGGACCACCTTGAGTTATTTTTCAGTGCTATACGCACAAAAGGTGGTCACAACAACAACCCTACCGCAAAACAATTTAAAGCAGCATATGTTCGCTTACTGATGCACCATCATATAATGACTTCAGGTAGTGCAAATTGCATTGTTTTAGATGATACAAATATTTTAAATGTAAGCAGTTCCACCAATATATACTTGAAGTCGATTAATTTCAACTCTACAGATACCTTTAAAGGAGATTTTGATTTTTCTGAAAACTGTGTTACTGAAGATCATTCTTTTGCATTAACAAGCTGTAAACAATTCTCAGACTTTGTTAGTGATGTTGTTGTATACATTGCAGGTAGTGTTGTTAAAAAATTGAAAAATGCATTAAAATGTCATACTTGTATATATTCCCTATCTGAAGTTGTTTTAACGGTTGATTATACACAAAATAAATTAGTAGTTTGAAAAAATAGGGGAGGATTAACAGTTCCATCTGCTAGTGTTGTTAAGATATGTAGAGCAGCTGAGAAATCCTTTCGAACCACCCAGGTTTCTGGTAAACTTAAACAAAAAAAACATTATGGCTTCATTAATTTCAGATAGTGTTAAATGTGTAATAGAAAACTCTCCAAATATATTTTTAGGCATGCATGAACATATTTTAAATCATGATCCTTTAGATAAGCATAGAAGTTCTTTGATAAAAGCCATTCTGTTTGAATACCTGAAAATACGACTGTACCATGCAGGTAAAGTTGAAACAGAAAAACTTCAGAACAAAAAAGTACGTAGTGTTAACACAAAAATTACACTTTTTAAGGGACAATAATATTTTATTTTATTAATTTAAAAAAAGAGGGAATCAGATTTATTCAGCATTTTACTAGCACCTTTGAAACTCTTTTATATAACTCACACTATATCTAAAAGATTATAATTTAAAATATGTTTGGGTCACATTTTATAATTTACTTTTTGCTAATTCTAAATCAGGAAATGAGGTGAAAATTTGTGTACTAGTGTATCTTAGCTAATAATGCATGATTTAATCCTATTTTTTTTATTTAAGCTAATGCATAAGAAAGATCTGGTAAAGCAGGAATAAAGTGGCAGTGAAATGAAACTTACCAAACATTATAAGTAAAAGGAATAAAATGGCATTAACACATAATATCAACAGATTGCCTATACGTAAAAGTGCCACTTATTTATAACTTAATCATCTCAATATTTGATTGCAGAGTTTTTGTGTTCATAGTAATATTTGTTTAATTTAAAATTTTTTAAAAACCTTTTCCTCTAAAACTATTTTTCAGCAACATAAATATATCATAACTATCGAATTTTCTTTAACTTATTTGATAAATTCATTAAGTGTGTATTGATTTGAGAATTAAGTGTATATTAAGATTTTTAGTAGAGTTAAATTTTAAAAAAAAAAATCCTTGAAAACAGGCCTTAACTTTTTGTTCCATACAAGCAACATATATATATATATATATGTATACCACTTGTATACCATCATAGTTTCCATCTCAATTTTTTATTATTTATTTTAGATTTTCTTCCTAAAATTATTTAACCTAAACAACGGTGCAAATAATTTAAAGCAATTATTAAAAATATAGATAAAATATTCAGGAAAGAAAGCGTTAAATTATATCTAAAAATAATCGTAAGAAATCTAATAACCTAATTTGAGATCGTTATTTGTCGATTGCCAGCAGACGGAAATAAAAAAAACTGTTCCCGCCATATCAAAAGCACGCTAAACCTGCGATAAACAGCCTAAGCTATCACTCCGCAAGAGCGCCAAGACCATAAGTCACGTGGTATATGCAGGCCCCAGCCAGCAGACGAATTCCCTGTAGAATGAGCCGTCTACTTCTTATGTGAAGTCGTTGGGTACAGCAGACCAAGCAGCTTCCACACGCTGCCAAAGTTGATCTGGTGTGGCAGCTTGGGATGCAATTTGGGTCAATCGTTCAGCAACTATGGACCACATGTTTTATATTGGCGAAAGATCCGGAGAGCGAGCCGGCCAAGGAAGCAATTCAATCTGGCGACTGACGAAGAACCCTTGGACAATGTGTACCATGTGTGATCATGCATTATCCTGTTGAAATATGGCTGTGGGCAAGCCTTGAAGGTAAGGAAGGACAACTGGCTCCAACACCTGGGAGATGTAGAGCTGGCTGTTTAAAGTACCGGCAATGCATACTAGAGGAGTGTGAGAGTGATATCCAATACCACCCCATTCCATAATACCCGGTGCAGGACCAGTGTGGCTGTGCATAACGTAGCTGTTCAGCATCCTCTCTTCACGGTGTCTCCAGACTCGAGTCCGACCATCGTGGTGTTGCAGACAGAAGCGTGACTCGTCAGTAAAGACAATTTCATTCCAGTCTGTCGTCCACATCCTTCTTTCATTGCACCATTGGCGGCGGAGACGTCTGTGGTTCTGCATCAATGGTAGACGAAGCAATGGACGTCTTGTGGACAGACGACTCTGCTGTAAACGGCATCGAATGGTACGCACAGACACTGGATGATGCATTACAGACAATGTACTATGCTATGATTCGTGATGTGAGTAAGCAATCCGTCACTGCCATGCGCACAATGTTCTTGTCATCACGTGAAGTGATGCACTGAGGTGGATGCGATCGAACATGTCGGTCCGTCGTACCCTCCTGCATCCTGGTCACATATCCGCATTACAGTTGTTTGGTTTCGTCCAAGACGATTACCGCTTTGCCTGAAAGATAATCCACACTCTCAGTAGGCCACTATCCTTCCTCTGTCAAACTCTGATACTTGATCAAACGATGATCGCTGTTTACTACAAGGCATAATTGATAGTTTTTTTTAAAAAACCACAAGAAAAACACAATTGCCGAACTTAAAATTGTCCAAAACTCCAAGCCTAAAATAGCGCTTTGAAGTGGCGCCACAGGCGCACGTAATGTGCGTCTACGCTGAAATTCTAATCATTTGCATATCTCACCTGCGCTAATGCATGTTCTAAATTTCATGTTATTTGCATGCTTCCTTCAGGGTGTTGCATTTACGGTGGCCAGCAGTGTAGTTTCAAATATTTCATTACAGTGGCATCAGCTTTTCAAGAACAGATACATGGACAATTTAAATATTTAAATTATGAATATCTCTTATTCTGACATATACTTAGGAGTAAGCAAACAGTTTTACAAGTTTCAGTTATCTTTTCCTTAAGATCTTAATAAATAACAGAAAATATATCTATGCAATTGAATTTTAGAGCTAATTAAGCAGTATATTAAAAACACAAATTTTTATATCTATATAAAGATAAAAAGATGACTTTATGAAGTTATCTTTACCTTAAAAGGAAGTGAAGATCCCACAAGATACTGTATGCAATCGTCTACAAAAAATTTATAACAAATATTATTCATATTAATAAACAAAAACACTATTATTTATGATTTTATAACATAAAATAACTTAACACATGCATGAAATACTTACACATGCAAAAAGTGACTGGTGTTTGTATCTTCTGGGAGATTTAAAGAAACTTATTTTAATATTGTACCAAATCAAAAACTGCACTCTCCTCATTTTAAACTCAGAGGAACTTTACTCTTCTCCACCGTAAGATTTGAATTTAGACTGCGCCATTGTTGGCAGACAGCAATATATATATATATATATAATTGTGGAGTTATCTTAAAAGATGCCATGGTATGACATTATGTAATCCTCACTGAACTGTAAATATTATGCTTGTAATTCTGGTGAGTGTTTAAGTAAGGAAATGTACTCTTCCTTCTATAAACTGGCAGCACAACTAAGAATCCGAAAATTTGATTTATGTGGCACTAAACATGTTGGCCAAAAATCTCCATATAGATCACCAAAAACAAAAGCGATGATGATGGACAATTCACGGTTACGTTGAGGATAATTTTTTTTTTTAAATACCAATGACGGGTCCTCAGCCTAGCTTCGGCTTGGCCACTACTAAGGCCAGAAGTGGTGGCCACCTTTGCCTCCTATGAAGAGATAGAAAGTTATAACCATGCCTTCTCCGGGATTCGAACCTAGGCCCTTTGGTATCGCAGTCGGCTTCCCTAACTACTATACCGTCTGGCCGGCAGATAAGTAAACTTTATGTTTGATTATTTTTAGTTAAGTAAATTCAGAACTAAAGCAAAAATTAAAAATTCTGGTCACCTTGACCTAGTTTTGTTTTTACTGATCATCTGAATCAGTTAAATGTTCTGTTAAAATTAAAGTGACAGATAAATTTTGAAGTATTGCTGAAATTTAAATGACGAATTTTGTGGTAGCATATGCTATTTTGGCAGTTTTGCAAATGAATGAGTATTTCATACAAAATTCAAGTATTTTGTTCTATGTAAGTTTCAATATTAAGCGTTAAAATAAATGTGAAATACCATAAATGCATAATAAACAACTCTTAGTTTTGTATTGAAAACAACAACATTTAAAGCATTGAAATATATAGTCTCAAGTTGCTATATTTTGTACTAATGCAAATTATTGAAAGTATTTTGTAGCAGTTTAAGGTCTGAGAATAGTATTTTATTTGTAGTTTCAGAAAATCGATAGACATGATATAAAGAGTTATTATTTTGCTTTTGATTATATATGTTTGATGTGTACTATATCCATATAAAAAAAAAAACACCCTATATATGTTGCCATACTAAATGTTTTAGGCATACCTTTTGAGAAAATTTATCAACTTTCATTTTAGCATGGCTTATTTAGCAAAGAGGAAGAAACAGGATTTAACTGAATTAGCAGATGCACTAGGCGGAGTGATAGTGGAAAATTTTAGAATTCCTGAAATAAGTAATGCTATAATCACCAGGTCCATGTTTGATGTGGAGTTCATGAAAGAATGTTTGAACTGCATCATTAATGATAGGGAGAAAATGGAAATAGAACAGCATGCTGAGAAATTGATGACTGTTTACCCAACATAGGAAAAATTCAGTCAACACCCCAAGAGACTTTATTTTGACTTACAAAACTATTTTGATAGGTAGCTTAAAGAATCAAAAGTCATGAAATTTGAGCCATTAAAGAATTTGATCCTGGCAGATCAAACAAGAAGCAAGCCCCTTTAGGTTATAAAAAACATTTTTCAGATAACTGGAGGAGTGGAATAACCCACTTCAGCTTGCTGACAAACTAGAACCGCATGAAGAAGTTAAACATGTATGAAATAAAAATTTTAGTTAGCAAACCCTTAAATTTCAACAACGAGATAGTCCCAAAAATCATAGAGGTAAACATACTAAGATAATGTAAAAAATGAAGACTGGCAAACTGTTAGTTGCTATGGTTGTGGAAGGTCACACTTTATTAAGGCTAAATGCGTGCTCTGCTCCGCTCCCTCAAAGTAGAAGCTGATTTCAGAGCTATACATTCTCTGTCAAGGAACACCAGTGACTCTTTTGAGAGTAAAAATATGTACCAGTCACACTATAGTGGGATAAACGTTATACTGACTTTTGAGAGAAAGATGAGTAGAATTTGGAAAAATCAGTATAAATGTTACCCTCAACAATGGTCTCCAGGATTGTTCTGGATAACTTTATGTGTGTTACCATCAGCAAAAGATAACAGAATGCTTTTAGGAACTGATTTTTTTAAGTAACGTTAGAACTGTTTCAGATCTTCCAATAGATATTATTTCCAAGAAAAACCTAACGAGAAATTTAGCTTTAGTGATAACGTTTTCAAACCTGGTACCCAAAAAATAATGGAGAATTCAATACACTACGATTAAGAGAAAATGAAGGAAGACATTTAACTAAAAGCCAAAGGAAAACTCAGTGCTCTGTTTATGAAATATGAGACTGTGTTCCAACCATGGAGAGAAGCAATTCCCTATATTGAACACCATACAAATACTAAGAATAATCCTCAAGTTTCAGTACCCCCATAACGGATGTCTCCAGCCAAGAAAGATATTTTAAAGAAAGAGTTTGATGATCTACTGGAAAAGAAATATAATAGAAGAATCTGAGTCTCCATACACTGCATCTGTAGCTATTGTGCTCAAACCAAACAGAAAACTCTGTGTTGATTACCGAGGATTGAATGCTTTTACATTACCTAGGATGGATGACTTAACTGCACACTGCTAAGCACACACACCATATATAACAACCACTGATTTGTAGTCTGAGTACTATCCAGTCAGCTTTTACCCTACAGACAGAGACAAAACAGTAATTATTTGCCGTTTTGGAACTTTCCAGTACATTGAAATGCCTTTCGGACTAAAAACTGCTTTGGCCACTTTTCAGAGATTAACATATATATTCCAAAGTGGCTGAAAAGATATGCTTGTTCTTGCTTACTTAGATGATATTATAATATCATCTAATCTCATACTATAAGAGACTTCTGAAAAATATGCAGCTGATCTACAAGTTTTCGAGATACAGTTGCAATTTAAACTTAATGAAAAACTGCTAGAAAGGCAGTTAACATGAAATATTTTCAACATTGGATTATTGGTGAAGGAATAGAACTTCAGCCAGAAAAAACCTCTGCTATAAAAAAAAATATCTGCTCCAAAAAACAAGTGCAGGTTTTCTTGCATGCATGTTCCTGGTGCAGAAAATTCATATTGAAATTTTCAGATATAGCTAGATGAGGATCAGAAGAAGAAAACTCTTTTCAGACATTAAAATGTCTTCATGATAGCCCTCCAATATTAAAGCAAAATGATGCAACAAAGCCTTACATTATTTAAATGGATGCTAGTAACTAAACTTTGGGCACTGCACTATTATATGGAAAAGGTTCAAAGGAACATCCAATAGAATATGCTAGCCATTTGCTGTCTGCCGCCAAAAGAAAGTACTCTACAATAGAATGAGAAGCCTTTGCTGTGGTACGGGTCTTGAATACATTCCATGGCTATATTGATTGCCTGTGGCATATGATTACCAACCGTTGAAATGGATTTTAGGCTTAATTTAACTTACAGGTAGACTTCCTAGGAGGGTTATGTAATTACAATCCTACAATTTAAAGATGGAATGATGGAAGAGGACCGTTGGAATGTAAGTTTGTTTCGATGGAAATCTACTGCTGGTTCCTCATTGGGTTGGTTTATTTGATTATGGTAAAGCACATGAGGGCTGTCTGCCTAAGGGAATCTGGCTAATATACACATTAAACATGGGGGAAATCACGAAAACATCCAGGTTCCTTGCCAGAACATTTGTTACAGCCGATGCTGTAACAAATCAAAAACTGTACAACTTTACCCTCTTCATTTTGAACTTATTGGAGGGACTTTGCTCTCCTTCTCCTTAAGATTTGATTTGAATTGTGCTGTCATTGTCAGACAACAGGAAAAGACAATTGCGTAGTTATCTTAGGAGGTGCCATCATGCCATTATGTAATCCTACTGAGCTGTAAATATTATACATTTGTAATTCTTCTTATGATATATATAAAAGAAAATATTTTAAACATCAGTTTGTTGAATGTCTATTTTCAAGCATGGAAATTAGCTGTTCCTGTTATAATATTGAATTTCAAACTCTATTTCTCTTTCACATTAAACTGTGATTATTATACTGCTTTTTTCCCCTACCAGTACTCTCTTGGACCAATCAAATTTTATTAGCCATTTCTGTAATCTATTATTTTAATATGTCATCACAGCGAAGTTCTATGTTAAAACATTATTTATAATACAGTACTACACGGTCCAGTCATTAATGTGACCATCTGTCAAAAGCCAGAATAACCACCTTTCGCAGAGCGGACTGCTGCGAGACGTGCAGGAAGAGAGTCACATAGGTCCCTGAAGGTGTTCTCTGGGATGTTGAGCCAAGCCGACTCTAATGCCGTGGCCAGCTGCGCTAGATTACATGGTTGAGGATCCATGGCGCGAACAACTCGATCGAGATGGTCCCACAGATGCTCGATTGGGTTTAAGTCAGGTGAGTTTGCTGGCCAGGGGAGGACGGTAAACTCATCCTGGTGCTCTTCGAACCACGCACGTACACTGGCAGCTGTATGGCACCTCGCATTGTCCTGCTGGAAGATGCCATCATCCTGAGGAAAAACAATGCGCATGTAGGGGTGAACATGGTCCGCAAGGACAGATGCGTACTTGTATTGATCCATTGTGCCTTCCACAATGATCAGTGAACCTAGAGAATGCCAGGAAAACATTCCCCAGACCATAATGCTCCCGCCTCCAGCTTGGACCGTTCCGGCAATGGTTGCAGGGTGGTTCCTTTCAGAGGTTTCACGCCTTATACGCCAACGTCCATCTGTCCGATGGAGCATAAAACGCGATTCATCCGAAAACGCAACCTGTCGCCACTCAGTGGACGTCCAGCTGCTGTACTGGCGTGCAAATTCTAGCCTTCGCCGTCGATGAACAGCAGTCAGCATAGGTGCACGAACCAGGCGTCTGCTTCGGAGGCCCAGACGCAGCAATGTTCGCTGAATAGTACTTTGGGAGACACTTTTGGTAGCCCCTTGGTTCATTTTGGTGGTCAGTTGCTCAACGGTAGCCCGTCTATCTGCCCGAACGCATCTCCGCAACCGTCGTTCGCCTCTGTCATCTATGGCCCGTGGTGCACCCCATTTGCCACGTCGCTGATTTTGGACAGTCCCATTTTGCCATGCACGGTACACTTTTACCACGGCGGCACGCGAACAGTTCACAAACTCAGCCGTTTCGGAAATGCTTCCACCCTTGGCCCGAAAGCCAATGATCATGCCCTTTTGGAAGTCGGATAAATCGTTTCGTTTCTGCATTACGCCAACAATTGAAATGTTTTCCAAAGCCCTCACACACCCTTTATATATGCTCAACTGCACTGTGCTGCCACCTGCCTTCTGTGATTGGTTATTTAACTCTGACATGGAAAGTACGTGGTGGTCACATTAATGTGACTGGACTGTGTATTTAATATAATCTTAATGCATAATTGTATTATATTAAAAACAGAGAGGATAATAAAATTAATAGTAATGGAAAGAAAAATATTGGCCTTTTTTAATAGATCTGACAGATTCTTGATGCTCTTATTCCCTATGATACAGAAAATGTCTACCCTGATATCCAGTTTGAACCACAATGACTCTGGAAATATGTTGAATTTCATTAAATTTTAGGATAGAAAAATACAAACACATAATCTTTAGTACAGTCCCATGGGAATCAATCAAATGACATCACAACTAATGACTAAGGTCACCAAACAACAACAGTCACTTGTCAGCAAAGGTACATAAAACAATAGACACATAACAGACAATCTACTGTACTGTAAATGACATTGAATTGTCCATGCGGACACAGACTGTTGTGTTATAGATTGCATTTCCATAGTAATATAGTTGTGTATGTGGCAGTGTGCTACACCAGTGCCATATGTAAAATATGAATGGCTTGGCGCAATGAGGTGGTTGCAATTGCTGTCTATCAGCCACTCCCTCTTGCATCCATCGATTCCATAATCACATGACTATTGCTTGCCAACATCCGATACAGTGACTGATTTTCCAGAAGGATAATTGGCAATCTCTGTATGCAACAGTTCTGCCTTGATCAAACTCAAAAATGTAATCAAATGATGCCTGTGTTTTTTTCTACCAGGCATACTGAAGCTGCACGTGCCAAAAATCTCAGGTTATTCAAAACAGCAATCTTTTATTCCTTTACACACTGTAGCAAGTTTCAAGCTGTTTGAATGATTCCTTCATGATGTTGCATTTTGGATCAGCAGCAGTTTATATATGTGCAAGACAAAAATATGTATAGAAAATTAATGTACAGATTTTATTTGGCAAAAGTTCCTTATATTCTTCACTTTCATCTGTGTATTCCCCCTTTCTCTTCTAAAAGTAGTAACATATCAATCTAAACTGCATCATTTCAAATTAATCCCAGACCACAAGATCTTACATAACGTTGCAATGCAGGTACGTTTTAGCCAATCAATGAATAATATTTCAACAGAAATCACAGTCCCAGGATTTCTTTTGAATGCATTGCACTCCCACGCCTTGTTTGCTTCCAATTAACATATAGTAGATCACTTCTGTGTATCACCCATTGCCTAAAGATATGAACTCCAAAAATAAGGCGTGCAGATTATACCCATGATGATATGTGAATCAGAATATGCATCTCAAGTATTATTTTGTAGAGAAATAAATTATATCTATGCCTAGTTTTTATTGTCTTAATTTCTCTCATTCACCTACATAATAAAACTCTCCATTCTATTACAGCAAATTGACTGGACTTGGAAATCCTTGCCTGAAAGTTAAATTCATGTATGGAGAATGACTCCTGCTTGGCTAAAACGTTTTATCTACAAAATTCAAATAAGTGCGTTTGTTCAACTGCAAGTTCAAAAGTTCTAACATCCGCTGAAATGAAACATAGCATTGCTACTACAATTCATAGCTAATTCGAATGAATATCTTTCAGCCAATTTTTCAATACTTGGATATTGGTGGGGGGGGGGTGTTCTCTAAGTAAGTAAACTGATTTAATGTTTTAAAGATTCAGCACTGCAGGTGTACCAAAGTCTTCCATTTGCATTCATATTATGTTTTTCAAGTATGTGTTGCACCAGAAATTTATTTTCATTTTCTCTTTTCTTAAACCCACTATATTCCTCAATCGAAAACTTTAAATTATTATCTTTGAGTGAACATAATCAGGCTCATTTTCAGTCAAACAAAATTACTAGATATGCTGTGAACATTTTGCATCTAAAATTAGTTTTGAAATTTGACTGTGCTTTTAAAAAAAAAGTATTATTGTTCAAGTTATGAGAGCATAATAATTCAGTATTTTGAAATGGTTCTGAACTTATAAATTTTGTGAATATTTTCAATATTATTTCATAATTGTTTTTAATGCTTTTTAATGTTATCATAATGCAAACTAAAAATTTTTCATGGCGATGAAAGAAATAGACAATTCGATCATTTATTAGAGTAGCTAAAAGTGTTTTATAGAATAGAAAACTGCTAATAATAATTATTTTGAGATTTGAACACATAATACTGCTTTCTTCTTATATTGAATTTTAAAAATGTAGCATTGTTTATGAGAGTAACAAGTTAAAACTTTGTAGTATCAGAAATTAAATTTGAATTAAGCATAGATTTTTAAGATTTTTCAATTATTTTATTTAGGAAAAGTTACTGAATGAAATCATTATAATGTTTATAGAAAATGATATAAAATTGTGTTTTGAGTATAATGTAGCAAATATTAAAGTTATGATATTAAGTAGTATTACAATGAATATAAAATATTAATAATTTAAGATACTGAATAATTACAATAAAATTGATTATCTGCAATGTAGTTAAAAGGTGGTATTAATACAGAAAACTAATTCTAAATTATAGCACATGAATGTTTTATTTAAATGAATAACTGAATGTTAAGTTTACGGTATGTTGAGGGAGTACTAGTTCAGAAACAGAAACCTATTTTATCCGTGCACACTTGTTCTGTTTACCCTCCTTGTACAAAATAAAGTTGAAGGCTTTTGAATTTATGACTGAGGATAACTTTTTTTTAATGTATAGAATTAAATTTTTATTTTTTTATAATGGAATATATTAGCACAATTCTTAAAAGCCAGTTACCATATCTAAGGAAAGGAGGCCTTTTTTTAAGTAACTGTTGAGCACCTCTTAACCACTGATGAATCAATACATCAGTTTAAAAGGGTATGCTCAGTTAGACAGAATTTTTTTTGAAGTATTGCAGGGCCTTTCAATATGTTGTAAAATATGGCAATTAGAAATGAAGCAATAGCACACAAAACCATTATTTCATGTTTTAAGTTATTATATTTATGATGTCAAAATGTATTTTATAAATATGAAAATTACTGTATTATAAAATTTTGAAATTTGTTATTATTCAAAGTAAGAAATTTGTTATTATTCAAAGTAAGTAAAAGGTGTATAAAATTTTTATATTTGCGATATTCTGCACTTTTAAAAGCTTTCCATGCAGAATTATAATTACATGGACTCTAAAGTATAAAGATTCTTGGACTGAAATGCTGACAATTTTAATATGACTCTAAAAAATTATTGAAGTTTATATTTTGCAATTATTTAAAAAAGTATTTGGATCAAAATTTCGTGATTTTTTATTTTCAAATTATGTTTTTCTTTATTACAAATGCTTTAACACTTTTCCTCTAAAAAGGCTTTTCTGTCAGCAAGTTTTTTTTTTTTTTTTTTTTTTTTTTTTTTGGGGGGGGGGGTTTTTTTTTTTTTTTTTTTTTTTTTTTTTGAAGGGGGGCCGGAGAAATGCAAGATAAAAATATGTAAACCAAAATTCTAACTTATATTTGCAATAACCCATTCATTTTGCATTTCAATTTGGATATTTTTCCTTTCCATAACAATGATGATATATCTCATGTAGAAATTAGAAAATTTCCAAACTGAAAGTTTTCTCTTTTTTAAGCTATGGAAAAATATGCACTTCACTCTTGCTTCTCGGCCTTAGACTGCTGCTTATTGGTCTTCTTCTTACCACAAAGATTTCAAAAATGTAAATGTTCTGAAGTATGCATGATTAATGTGTCAAGTTACTTTTAATTCCAAGAAAACGAATAACCTTTCATAGAAATTGCATAAATAATGGCTCATTCAGCGATGTCTAATTTTTTTTCTTTTTTTTTTAATTAGAAAATGAATAACAAAGAGTATGGTAAACTTTTCTCTTGACATTACACTTGGCAGTGATTACAGATTTAAGTTAAATGTGTTAAGAAAGGCTGACGAGGAAAATTTTAACAAAAATTTTCTTTGATACGCTAAAAATATAATTTGTTAATTGATATTCATAGGCCAAAAGATTACATTTAATGCTATTTGAATTAAAAATAACTGACTTGTTATTTACATAAATCCAGAACCAGCGCCAAAGCTCATACGGCCGAACCGGGAGGTGGAATTTAGGGAAGAAAAAATTTTTGGAATTTAGAAAGGCACCGACCAACAAAATTAAGAGATGACAAAATTTTTATAATTTAGGGAAAGCACTGGGAACCAAAATTTAGGGGTGGCAAAAATTTAGAACTTACGGATATGCTTGTTAGCAGAATTTAGGAACCACAGAGACTGCATCAGGCCGTAAGATATCTCGCTGGCCTTCAATAAGTATATGCAGGAATTTATTTATTCAGGACTCAGATAAGCCTTAAGCATGTGCAAGAAATAGATGTAAGTATGATAAATAACTAAAACAATACAATTCACGCTTAACTGTCTCAGTGCATGACAGAAGCAAAAAAAAAAAAAAAAATTAGCAGAACAACTTGTCTTGCGTCACCAATCTGATGATAGCTGATACTGAAGCTGCTGACCTATTTGCAGATGAATTTATTGAGCTTACTAAGAGTGAAAAGTTCTCAAGAATTTTACAATGCTGATGGAACTGGTAATTTCTGGCAATATGTTACACAAATACCTCGCAAACACTACAGAAAAGGCTCCAATTGGCGTCAAAGATTCCAAAGCAAGACTAACAATTTTAGCATATGGAAATGCTGTAGGAGTGTAAACTTTTCGTAATCGTGAAAAAACAAATGACCTCGACACTTAAAGAAGTAAAAATTTTCCCCATCATATGTATATTGTACAAATAAAACAGCATGGATGACACAAGCATTAATAAATGATAAGTTTGAAAATCATTTCATACCCAAGGCTTGAAAACATTTGCATTTGATTGTTTTCCCTAATGATGCAAAAATTATCCAAGTTGTAGACAACTGGATGGCTCATACTTAACTTAAAGTTTTAGTGAAAGATAATGTACATATAATAGTCCTTTCTCTAAATTGCACGTCCATCATTCAGCCTATAGATATTGGAATAGTGCACGAGCTTAAATGCAAATATAAAGAAAGTAGCATCTTTAAAGTCCATGTTAAATTTCTTAAATAGTGGCAAGACTATTTATGAACTTTTGAAATATTTTAACATAAAATCTGCTGTGTGGAGCATTGCAAGATTGTGGGATGATGTGTCTCCAGATACTTTAAAAAAATGCTTGGCATAATTTATGACCAGCTACCATATTTCACAGTGACGCTGATGAAGATGATAGGTGCGATTTTGTAAAGAAATGTGGAGAAGCAGTAATAAATGAAGATGATATAACAGAAGCTTTTTATTGCAGTGACAATGCTTCAATCATCATTCAATTAATGAACAGCAAAATCTGTAGTATGATTCCAGAACCAGAAAATATCATTACAGATAGTGATAAAAGTGACAGAGAGGTTACTGGAAATGAAAAACTTTCGATTGACAAATTAGTCGTAATTTTTGACACAGCAATTACAAGACTTGAACAATGGAATTGTGTAACTGAACAAGAAATTATATCTGTTTACAGACTTAAAGAGGAAGTTTTAGCACAAAAAGGGAAGCAACTTAGATATTTTCCATTGAAAGAAATGTTTAATAAAGTAAACAAATAAATATTAAGCTTTTTTGTATAAATATTGATACTCTTTACATCATAAATGCTTCATTATTTCATAAATCACGATTTCATATTTTAAATTCTTTAATTTCTACATGTCCTATAACTAGATTTAAACTGATGATCTAACATCCAGAAAAATCCCTCTCAAATGTTTCCGTATATATATATATATATATATATATATATAAAATTAATCAAAAGCCTTACAGCTTTTTTAAAACTTGAAAAAGCTTTTGTTGAGAATTTGTTGAATTTTTTTGAGAGCTTTTGTTGTTGAGTTGCTTGAAATTTGTTTTGAAATATATGAATCAATTATTATGTTTTTGATTATAAATGAGTATTTCATTTTAATTGTGGTATGAAGGCTATAAATTTTTTAGATAATGACCTATCTGTTAAACAAAGTTTGTACATTATTAAGCTATGATTACATAGAAGATAAATATGTAATATATATGTCTAAAATGGTTAATGACAGAACCACAATTAATATCTCATGCCTTGCCTTTTGTGATTAGATATTGAATCAAATACAAAGCATAATGTTTTAACTGTAAACTTAGACTGAAAAGTGTTCCTATAATTTCACTGCCCAAACAACGGTTTTATATAAAATAATACATATCAGAATAATACAAAGAGAAAAAATAATAAAAAATCAACATGTTTATTTTTAAGTTTTCTAAATTTTATAGCATTTTAGTCCCATACAATACTGAAATCTCAGGCAATGCTTCTCACCAGAGTTTTTAATGCATATCATTTAATAAAGTTATTAAATTACAGTTATATCATATAAAAATGAACACAGAACTTATGTATAAAGCCACAAATCTCATCCAATAAGCACAACACTGTGATGGATAAAAGGCAGGAAATTTAGAAAATACTCATTATGCACATCTTGCCTGAAATAAATGTCTGTTTACAGCACAGTACAGTATTTAATGAATGTTAACTGACAGCTTAGTTTTCTGCTGATTTTTGAGTAGGTAAATTTGAAACAACTGTTATTCCATACATTCATAAATACATAAGATTTAAAAATCAGACTGCCCTCTACATGATGCAGATAGAAAAACATATTTAAAAGACATAACATATAAGCAAAATGAAATATTATATTACTAAACAATACCTACAATAAACTAAAATATATCATACCTGAAGGAAAACAATAAAAAAGAGGAGACCACAAGCAGCATCAACTTTAAGTCGAGCAAGTACCATTACTGAACCTGCTAATTGCCCAACTAAATTTATCAACACAAACGCTGAACCTAGGAACCAACCAATGCCCCAAGACACATTCATGTAGTCTCGCTGCTCATTCCATTGCATCCACATTCGAATACCATCTTCTAAGAAAGTACTGACAAGACAAAGACGAGCTAATGTGGGAAGTACATGTTTTCCATGTCGTAAAATCTGAAATACATAATTCAAGTACTCAGTTCTCATGGGGAAAATAACTATAAAACAAAATTTGGATATTAATTTTATACATGAAATTTATTTTTGTGAGCAATGCAGAAGATTCTCAAGAATGCTCAAAATAAGCAGCAAGAACATATTTTCTGCAGTATTAAAAACTACAATAAAAATCAAATTTATTTTGTAAAATTCTTGCTGAAATGTGAATTTACTGTACACTGGCACATTTTAAAAGCTGATGCTTAAGCATTACAAATTCTGCCACTCAGTAAATACCTCTTTGACTGATAAGCAGAATATTTAAAATGCAATATGTAATATATTCTAATGTTATTTGCTGTAGAAAGCAAGGGGGGATGAAAATAACATTTCTGAAGAATTGACAACAGCACCAAATTTGCTGAGAAATTTAACATTATCTTAGATTAATCTCAAAAGAATTCTGAAGTATTCCAAGATTAATCCGAGTAAGATAAATACACGAAAATTCTGAAGTTACATAATAATGCACTTAATGATTCTGTTACATAATAATTCTTAATACAATAACACAAGATAAAATATTCTTGTAGACATAATATTTAAATACGGAGGAAAAAGGCCTAATTCACTTGCACTTAATGAAAATATTAATTAAAAATTTTAATTTATTAGTATTGAGATATATGTAGTTTATGTCACAATTATGAAACTGATTTTGTTGTTAACAACACTTAACTAAGGTAAAAGAAATTCCACCCAAATGCCTGGATGATAGACACCTATTTTTTTCTTAAAAACAGCTCACAGCTAAATCCTTTCCTGGCTGTTTTCAATGCTTATTGTTCCTTTCCCATTCATAGCTACTCACTACTTATCTAAATCATTACTTTAAAGCATGTTCACCACAGCTTCAATAAGATTTAACTTTATGCACAACTTGAAATCCCCATAATAATCCTTCAACAAACACCTTTCTGAATCCAGTTACAGGAAAGTAAAATAAATGCAGCTAACCATTCTAATGTTCTCCAAAAAAAATTAAGAAATATCATTCTCCATCAGCAACAGCATATACAGTTAAAGGCTGCTTTCAGAATGAATATATTTTATAAAATAGGTGCAATAGAATTTTCTCCAAAAATGCTGAACAATGCTCTTACATTTAAATTTTACCAATTCTTAAAATAATAGAAATATAAAATCAGAAGTAAAAACGTTTTGAAAACTTTTATCACTTTGTAAAATCAACAATTTGGCTTAACAAAACAAATACTGTTTTACTGCCATAATATTTTATAATAAAAACTCAAATCTTTAAAATTAAACATACAGTAAATTTTTAGCATATATTTAATTTCTGGATAATTATAACATAGAACTGTTGTTGAAAAGCACTATGCAGCATCTAGATGGAATATGCTGAATGCCGACTGCAGCCCTATTTGTGATTTTTCTCTTTCTATTTTCTGGAAAAGTGCTTGTCGGATATATTGTCAAATAAAATAAGTTAAATTACAGATCCATAATTTGTTAATAATCCTGTATTATTTAAAATGAGCAATGAGTAGACAATATTTCAGATCATAGCAGACTTCAGAATATAATATACACTCACGTTTGTGAAAATTGCAACACCAAGAAGGAATCGTCATAATTGAATGCAATTTAATACACAGTTGAGTGGTAGTAGTGGTACAAATAAATGATTAAATGTTCAAAGCAAACAAACAAGAACAAGAGATCAGAATCAGTATTTTGTGTGGCCACCACGCGCTGCAATAAGTGCTGCTACACGACGTGGCATGGAGTCAAACAAAGTTTGAATGTCTGACTGAGGAAGAGCATTCCATATCGTTTGTACGCGTACCCAAAGTTCGTCTGCAGACGCAACAGGACGAGGATCACAAGCAAGACGCCGACCAATGACATCCCACACATGTTCAATTGGCGACATATCCGGGGAACACGCAGGCCAAGGAAGAAGCTGTACCTGCTGCGCTGCAAAGAAGGATTTAACAATCCGAGCAGTATGAGGGCGGGCATTGTCCTGTTGAAATACAGCGCCTGGCAAGCTTTGAAGGAAGGGAACAGCTTCGGGCTGTAGAACTTCACGGATATACCGGTTGCTGTTCAGATTGCCCACAATTCGTAGCAATTGAGATCGTCTATGATATGCTATGGCGCCCCAGACCATAACTCCGGGTGTTCGTCCACTGTGGCGTTCGATAATGCACTCCGGAAGGTGGCGTTCACCGGCATAGCGTCTGACACGAATGCGGCCATCATGGTACCACAAATTAAAGCGGGATTCGTCAGAAAACACGACATGCTGCCAATCAGCACGCCAGTCTCTATGCTGATTGGCCCATTGTAGCCGCAGGCGGCGATGGTCGTGCGTTAGGGGGATCCTGTATAAAGGAGTCCGTGCGCGCAGTCCACACTGCAGCAGACGTCTACGAATTGATGAAGCACACAATGAAACACCTGTAGCTATTGACCACAGTGCTGCCAATTGTCTAGAGGAAGCTGTACGGTCCGTCCGCGCCATGCGGACCAGGTGTCTATCATCGCGAGCTGACGTCACATTTCGGGGTCCACTCCCGGATTTCCGAGTTGTCCGACACTCGTCCGTCCACTGCTTCCAAACGCGCATCACTGTGCTGCTGTTACGCTGCACACGAGAGGCTACTGCACGATACGACAATCCAGCTTCACGAAGGCCGATGATTCTCCCTCGTTCAAACTCTGTAAGTTGTTCAAATCTCGCTCTCTTTCGTCGACGAGGCATAAGTACAGATTGAGTTAACGTTTACCACTAGCAGATAACCACCGATAACCATACACGCCTCGCTACAGCCGTCTATTTATTCGGATCCATCAGCCGTTCAGAGGGCGCTGCTCAGCATACGCATGCGCTACGGATTTGCAATTCTAATCATTCGCATATCATGCGCTACTTTGCATTTCCTGAAAATTTCAGCTCACTCGCGTAAGTCCTTCATGGTGTTGCAATTTTCACAAACGTGAGTGTATTATCTAAGTTAAAAAAAATATGAAACTCAAAATTACTAATTTAAACTGGGTTATATTCTGTCTCTGGAATCTGAATTGCATCACTTGAAAAGCTAACCACATTATGCCATTTGCATTGCCTGAGATCTTGTCCAATCATTATTTAGAATTTAAACAAAGGATTTGACTCTTATAAATAGGCCTTTGCTGAAATATGCACTTACTTTCCTACTACCTCTTGTCAACTAGTGCATATCATTTGTTCGTTGTATCATTTGTTGTCTAAAAATGCAATAAGTATATAAACTTGTGGAGCACGTGTTGCATCCATAGTGATATGGGAATCAAGAATATATGTCCTAAGAAATTATTCTTCCTTAAAAAATAACATGCATAAGCAATGTGAATAAGTTAGATGGAGGGGTGGGGAAGAAAAAATTTTGCATCTAAAATTTAGATCAAAATTTTACTTTTCTTTCAAAATTAATTTTTTGTTTTCTGTTTTCCTAACATTTTAACAGGCTAACTTTTTCTAAAAAGTCTTTTTTATTGATATGCCTTTTCTATTTGAAGGGGACATACACAAGAGAAAAAAGTTATGAAATTAAAAATTACTCACTTTAATTTGGGTACGTCCCTTTCCTATCTTAAGAATAATATATGAATATAAAGTGAGTCATCTGAAAATTAATGTTTCATGTTTATGTAATCATGCTGCAATGTGGTAAACTCTAAGACAATCAGATTAAAGAAATGATACTTGCATATTAATGCAACTACCTTGGCAGAATTAGGCAATTTTTTACAGATGAAAAGGTAAAAGTTAAATACTGGGTACAAGTTTGTGGTTTTTGCAAGATTTTTTTAAATGATTCCAAACTATCGATGTTTATCTAAGTTGACAAATATCATTAAAAGTCAACATATTTTAGCAATCTTAAATACAAATTTTAGTGTTATAAATAAGAATTTTGTGATACATTACAAAAATAAAACACATTCGTCTCTAAATCTTTTGGTGATTTTATTGTAATATTCTTTTCTAAAGTACACAGCCATCTATTTCCTGTTAAAAAAAAAATCACAGAATTGCATAGACTCAGTAACACCAGCTATCTACCAAACACATCTCTTTGTTGTTCCCTGTAGAGATTTTGTGGCAAAATTAAGTATTCTTACAAATATTTTACTGAAGTTTCTTCCACTGCCGTCAAATTCCATAAGCACATACTTTAAAACTAAGTTTAAGGTAAAAAATGTCATGCTCTGATTATCAAAACCGTTGGAACTTGGAATACAACAAAAAGAGCGCATACAAAAATGGCAGCATTTCTTGACTGAAGGTCTGTTGTAAGAATGGTTGCCTGAGGAGTGGTTATGCAGTGACTGTCAAAGTTTGGCACATTCTGAAAATCTGTTGACTTTACTAAGGTGGTTAAGTACCAAAGAAATGTTTGTTTATAAATACCACTGCTACTATTGTGTGCTGCCTTTTTTCTCTACTCCATTCACCTTGCTTATACATGTCGCTTTGCCACCATTATTATTGGAGAAGTTAAGTTTTTAAAATTATGCGGGTGCATTGAACTTGTATGATACGTGAACCTGTTTTATTACAATATAAAATTATGTGTTCAAAGACTACGCCTGTCTTCAATATGTTATCCACTTATGTATACAGCTGTTTAATTTGAATCCCCAAGTAATTACCTAAACTGCAATATCAGATATTACATTTGATGAAACTATATTTACTTAATCCAAAAGATACTTATACTGAAATTTCAATAATCTAAACCTCTTGGGACCATGGTTGCACAGATTAGTGACTTTTGCAGATTATACATAATTTTTTTTTACGTTTTGCGTACACGTTTTACTTTCTAATTTTTTCATATACATGTAAGTAACTAAAGCACACTCACATCTTAAAAAATATTTATCACATTTTATTGAATATAAAATTATTACATTTTTATAGAAAAGGATGCCAATACAAAGAGAAAATGTAAGAAAGAGAAAAATGTTCTAAGAATATGTTTTTCATAAAAAAACATGGAAGAATTTTATGTCAAAAACTATATATCCACCACAATATAGTTTCTGCAATCTTTAAACTCTTAAATGATAAAAATAAATAAACAAATGAATACACTGTTTACAAAATTAAAATCCTATGCTATTTTGCTATTATGTTTTGTGCATGTGCATTTTGATTAATAATGCTATGGAAATTCTAAACTTGAAATTTGGGATTTTATTATGGAAAAAATTCTCTGTTTAGCTATTACGTTTTCTATTTTTAAAACAGAAAAATCTTTGCCATAATTATTTTTTGAAGTTTTACATTATGCACCTGTATTTTGTATTTGTGTATGTACCACATACAACAGACATGGTGTTATTGTTGGGTCTCAACATATGTTTAGCTTCTTCTTCCCAGGCACAAAAAAACGTAGAAGCTACATAATGGAAGAGTATCTTATTTTCAAACTGGTACTTCTTGAATAACTGTATTCTCAGTTTTAATATTTAGTAGAACTATTGCATATTTTTGAGTTAACACAAAAGAATAGCCTACCTACCTATGTAATCATGCATGCATTTGCAGATATGCAGATTTAGACACTTTATGGTTAACTGTAATTTTATTGAATATTATCCACTGGATGAAAATGTATAAACCAGGACCATATATTATTTTTTCTCTTTGAAATCCTTGCTTTTTATAAAATATTTTTTATTATTATTTATGAATAAAACAACTTATGAGCCATAAAATTAACCAAATAAATAATTTTCCAATTCATAAAAGTCCAATGAGTTGGCAACTTTTTCTGGAAATGCGGAAAATCAAAACATACCTTCAAACTTAACATCTGGAAAAGAGTGTACAGATAAATTCCTCATGTATGTCATTTAATTTCTAAACAAATTAGTCCCACATGTTCAAAGTTAATATTAAAAAAAGTATTGTTCTGTTATCGAGACCAGGTGCAGAAATGTATGAATGTGTACACACCATATATTCATACTTACATATATACATGCATACATGAACACGTACACCCATACCTATATACACTCATTTCCAAAAGTTAAGCACGAAGATGTAAAATGTAAAAAATCAACAAATACCGCTCTGATCGACACAAAATTCGGTAGGAAAGTAGCATATATATTTATGTATAAAACAAAATCAATAATTATACAGAAATGAAAACAATATTAAATTTTTGTAAATTATCAGATAATGACATACTGGAGACTTAAACAGAATTATGTATAAAGTGAAAATAAACAGCATTAAAAAAAAAAAAAGACATTAATAGGGTATGTGAATCTTGACTCATCAGTAAACATGACATTACCACAGTCAGACACATTCCAAATGACATGTTTCCGGCACCGCTGTAATCTGGCCCCTCTTGATTGTACGGATAGAGGAATACAAACTCGAGGTACCCGGGCATACAGTCCACTCGTATGTAATCTTTGGCCTACAGTAGCTGCAGATATCATCTTACCAATGGACGCTGTAACCATAGATGTCACACGCGTGGAGGTCGCTCTGCGATTCCGCTTGGCTACAATAGCAATATATCGATCTTCCGCAGGGGTTGTAACCCTTGGTTGACTGGCTACGGGCCTCCAGACAACTGTCTGTGTGGTTTGGAATTGTTTCCATAAACGAAAAATTACAGAATGATGAACGCTGAAGAAAAGAGCAACATCTGTGATCAACTGTCCTGCTTCAATGTGCCCCACAGCACGCCAGCGCTCAGAATCTTCCATTCGTCTTCTGGAAGTCATAGAAACACGTATGTCTTGAAAACAAATTGTACGAAAGTTTTAACCACCTTCTATCAGCCCTTACAATCAACTTCTGTAACCCTTCATAAAGCTGGCTTCTTATAAGACTGCCTTTTTTGCATATTTCTTGATATGAAAGTGCGATTGGCTGTTACCTAACATATTTGCATACTTCCATCTACCTCTGCAGCAAATTGCATCCCTTTCAATTCTGATTGGCTTCCGGAAATTAACATTTTCCTCTCTGTGCTTAACTTTTGGAAGTATTTGTACATTACATCTACATACACAACATATATTCAAAAACATCCAAAGGTGGAAATTTATTTAACATAAAATATTTACTTTAAACAATTTACTGCAAATAAAGAAGAATAATGCAGGTGTAGAAAATACTAAATAAGTTCAGTAATAAAACAAATTCCCTTTTTTAATTAAAATAAGTTAGAATTATTTTACACAGCAACTGCTATTCAGTTTACTATGCTGAATTTTCTGAAAAACTAATTTTTTCCCCTTTAAATACAAAACTGAACATGAATTATAGGCATTCAAAAACTGAACGTGAATTACAAGCATTTATAGATAATCAGAATTCTACTGTATTAAGAAACATTTTCTATATGAACATTGAAATACCTCATTTTCACAACAACACTGGAGCCAAATTCTTTGCTGGCTGGGTGGCTATGTAAGTCAAACTAAGTCTCATTCAACTTTATGTGGATAGAAAAATTTCCACTGTAGTTTTTGGAGATCGAAACTAAACCAAAATAGTTTCACTTTAAATAATGGCAGAATTCTTGTTACAAAAACTAATTTACAGTAAATTGTTAAAAATAGTATTACGGATTTTGTATTCATTTAGCTATCTTAATAGAATTGTAATTGTTTTATTTTCCCGTGCAACGTAGCACATGACGAAATTTAAGAGAAAGCTACACCTGAAAAGTAAAAATACAAGAGCGCGTACATTTAACATTCAAAAAATAGAAATCTTGAAATTGTACTGTTTTGCTATCCAGAAAAATCGAGAAACTAGATTATATCAGAATATTCTCGGGATGATTGAAAAGCTTATAAAAGCCGGATTAAAACATCTCAGCTCGGCAGTTGTTCACTTAGTCTGTTACTGACTGTAGCGAATTTGTGGTGAGATCAAACTGGCTTTCTCTGCATTTTGAATTCCGAGTTCTGTTTATATTCTAGTAATTCAAAATATAACAACTGTGAGATATTGTGATCTTGTATGAATATCTCTGAGGAAATATGTTTTATTTCTTATGAAAAGAATAAATTTTATTAACTTTTTAAATGACTTGTGCATTCAGTCCATTACGAACCTGTACACATGCAATAATAGAGACTGATTTTTTTTTTTCATGTTACTTTGTAAAAATAAAGAAAACGTTTTCTTACTTCCACTATTCATACTGAAAATTTAGACAAAATAACACTATTAGAAAAAATCTACAGTATTTTCATAATCTTTTCAAATTAATGGATCTGTGATTTCGAACATGAAAAAGTATTCTCTCAAAAAAATAATGACACAAATACAAAAAAAAATTATAAATAACCCAGGCAAAACTAACACTTTTCTTGATAGAAAGCCTTACACTATAGTGTTTTAACAGTAACAATATAGCATGTTTTTTAAACATTTCACATATCGTAGTTATTGCTTCTTATTTAATAATAATACAGGTAGCCCTAGACTTATGATAACTTGCTTTTACGACAGCCAAAAAACTTAAGAATAAAAATTTTCTAATTTAGGTTTACCATTAGTATATACACATATGAATTGTTTCTGTATGCAAAGCATACTGTGACCATTAAAATGTTGCTGCAGTTACAAAATTGCTATGTTACTTTTGTTGAACTATGGATTAAAATACTAATTATTTCACCATAGTTAAAAAAAACAAACTGCAGCAGCAGTCAGACGTAATAATGAAACAGATGAAAAAAAACTAACAAATATTAAAAAATTTTGTGATTGAAAAAACTACTTCCATTTCAATTAATCATTTAAATGAGTAACATTTACTCATCTATTATTTTTAATTTTAATTAGATCATCAATTACAGTCAAACCTGTTTTTATGCACTCCTTTTTCATGTACTATATAAAATAAGGCCCATCAAAATGCCTAATATGAAGAAAAAAGTTATAGAAAATGCTAGAAAGAAAGCAGCAGATGGCACACCTAATATTATCACATCATCACATAACAAATCAATACCAATGCTGAAAGATAAAATTTCAGAATAAGCTGTAATCTTGCAGATCTGGTTGCTACGATATATACAGCTGGCTATCCAGACAACTGTTGCCTCCAAACTGGTCACTGACTACATTCTAGCATCAAAAATATCAATCCAAATGAGTGCAAGATAGTATCTTTAAGTGACAAAAGTGATTTTGAAGAAGTTCTACACACACACACACAAAAAAAAAAAAAAAAAAAATTTTTTAAAAAAAAAAAAAAAAAAAAAAAAAAACCCTGCTTCTTGACTATGAAGAGTAATTTTTAGAAGACTATTTTTAAATTTTCATACATGTAACATTTAATGTATAAGCGCATAAAACATTTTAAAATTTCCTCATGTGCAAATTAATTTTTTCCTTGTTTGCGAAACAAATTTCTAGCTGAATCGTGAGGTTCTGAGTTTTTTCTATGTTGGAGTATCCAATGTGGTCCCTAATTACCATATAAAAAAAATTTAAATGTGTTACAAAATCCATATTTTATAACTATTTATGATGTTTCAGAATATTTTTTGGTTTTCTTCTGTAAGCGGGACAGGATTCAGAAATGTATGTATGTATGTAAGGTAAAAAATATGAAAGCAAACTTCTAAATTTAATTGCCTATAACCTCTTATTTTTTATTTAATTTGGGAATTTCCTCTCTCTGTCTTAGAAATAGCGTCATAAGTCTAAGCTGCGTCATTCAAATTAATCATGCAATCTTACGTAATGCTTAATGCAGATATCTCTTGCTAAATCAAAGTAATTGTAAACCAAAACTTACTACCTCCCCCTCCTTCCTCTGCATTACTACTGCGACACTCTTCCCTTTTCGCTTACACTTTCATTCTGTTACGACGGTGATGTAATCATCTATGTTCTCTTCTATTGTAACAGTATCAAAATTGTTCTGGAAATAGGCCCGATTGGAGTGTCAAGTGAATTGTGGCCACAAATGTGAATTTAAATAAACATGGAATTTAATCCGGCTTGACTGCTTCTTCTTCAAAATGGATGGACGCTCTAAGCATCAAGTATCTACGCTACACAACACTGATTTGCTTCTACATCTCAGTGGTCTTACATCAGTGCTTCTAAAATTGTGTCAGCCCGACAGGATTGGATTACGTGCTACAAACCTCAATGGAACATTTATTCCTCAGTTGGATTTCTGTAAAATAATATCTGCAAGTACATCATTCTAAAAATTAGATATCATCGCGTATTCAAATATAGTATGCTATTATTACAGTTTTTTGTTGCAGCCGATTTTCAAACCAACATGCATATCTCAAGTGCGTGAAGCTCCCAATGCAGAGTTCATTTAACTAATGCATAAAATAAAAAGAAAGTTCTTATCGCTGCTGGAATTCTGAATCAGGACACGATAACTATAACATCAAACTATGGTGCGCAAAACTTTATTTTTAACAGCGTTATAGGCAATGTGTTTGCAACAAGTATGAAAGTCCTCGTCTCATTTGGAAAGTGAGATGTTTTCAAAAGTGGTGTCAAAGTGTGATTAAGTTCTTTAGTTTCAAATTAAATGCCCAAAGTTGTTTTCATTGAGGAAAACAAGTGAAAATATTGAAAAAATGTATTTCAATCTTACGTGCTCAAAAGAAAGTTTTTCTCCAACTACCAACATTATTACTAACTTACTCAATTGGTTATATTTTGAAATCTGAAAATATAATGCTTTCTTAGAATAATGATTTTAATTCTATGGATAAAAAAAGAAAGAAAAAATAGCACTGCTTTATGAAAATATCAAATTAAAATGTATAAGTATTCTAAGATTTTATTCAGGGAAGATAATTAAAAATTTTATTGTTATTAGTAAGTATAAGTTCCGTAAAAAATTTTGGAATTATTTTGTTAACAAGATAAGAATTTTGGAACTATTTTGTAAATAAGATTATTGTTTAAAAATCTGAATTTTAAGAATTTTCTAATTATTATGTCTATATGAAATAATAATTAAATGGGGGGAATATTAAATGTTAAAATTAATATAGAAATATCAAAGATTTAAGAAATTGAATAATTATAATATAATTTCTCTAAGAATTTAGTTAAGAGTAAAATACATTAAAATTTGGAATTATGATACATGAATGTTATTATTATTAATAATTGTATGTTAAATAAAAAAAATAACCAACAAAGAAACATAAGGACTAAAACGAAAAGTGATACGCCGTTTTTTGTGAAACAACGCAAAACGCCCAAACGAAAGTAATAGTCCTTCGGGACTAAATCCCTTTGGACTAATAAAGTATATTGAGGGAGTACTGGTTCAGAAACAGAGGCCTGTTTTACCTCTGCATAATTGTTCCTTTTACCCTACTCATATAATATAAACTTTGAATGCTCCCATTTTAATTTTTCATATAATAGAGTCTTTTTTTAATATAATTGAATGTTGCAGTGCAATTAATATTACCACTCATGAAAATTTAATACATGAGTTGGTTTACGGTGGATATGTCTGAATAACTGGACATGTGCGTAACTAAGAGAAAGCTGTGGGGTCTTCCAGACCATAATTTCAATAATGCTATTACAAATGATAAAATATTACCTATAAATGTGAAAATTAGTCTGGTATAAAAGTTTAAGATTTATGATTATTCATAGTAATTAATGGGTACATAAAATTTTTATAATTGTGATATTGTGTGCAAAAATGTTTGGAAATCCTTCCCTGAAGTATCAAAATTGTGATGTGAATGTTCCAGAAACAATAACCTTTTACAGATTGGACACAAATCTTAATAGGACTCTAAAAATGTGTAATTATTTTAAAAGAATACAGTGCTTAAAATTACTATTCAACTCAAAATTTTACGACCTATAATTTTTCAATTGTTCAAAAGTTAATTTTGTGTTTTGTATTTTCAAAATTATATCTCTCATATTTTGCTATATACATGAACATTACAACCTATAATTTTTTAATTGTTCAAAAGTTAATTTTGTGTTTTGTATTTTCAAAATTATATCTCTCATATTTTGCTATATACATGAACATATACATTCATATATACACACATTTCTGAATCCTGTTCTGATAACAGAAGAGTACCTACTTTTCTATATGGCCCTATCCACTACACAAAAACAGGTTTGAGTGTGCATGTTTTTATTTATATTAACTAATTTAAAGGAAAACTATATGTTCATTTTTATAAAATATATAGTGGATATATATATATATATTTGGGCTGTTTTTAAATGTTACGTTAGTTCACACATTCATAAACCCATCTGATGCTAAATAAATACCTAGCTTATAAAAATTTCAAAGGTATAAAGAAGAAAAAAAGCCCTTGATTAAAATTAGAATCTACCATTCCAGCAGCACTCCTATAATTTAAAAAAAAAAAAAAGGATATTCGGATTCTCCTTTAACAGAAAATATTCTCCTTAATAAAAAGTAGAGAGATGAAGGCATTTTTTCAAGATCGAGAAAGCAAACAATGCATTGCATCTACTGCAGTGAACAAGAAATGCAAACCAATAATAAAATATGAGCATTACACTAGAAAATACATATATATGAAAATAATTTCTTTGGGCAAAAGTTCTTTTATCACATGCCTAATGCTTTTCAAGGGTTAAATAAAAGCTCCAAGTATTAAAAGTGACCTTGCATGTGAATAATAAGAATGTGAAAAACTGCAGAAATGGCTTCTTTTCATAAGATCCATTACATGCATCAAAGTACAGAAGCAGCCATACACAAATGGTTAAATAAATTTTCTTAAAATAGTATACAATATGCAGACAGTATTGGACAATTTTAATACATGCTGCAGCAAAAAAACATTAAATCTTTTAATTCCACACTCACCAGAAACTATTCCATCTGTATATATTATTAAGAATTTTCTACATATGTAAATTATTTTAGCGATATTATATGTGAAATTGTAGGTTTTTATATATATATATATTGTAACATAAAAATCTAAAAAAGCAAATCTTTGCTGCAAAAGTAAGAATACAGGAGGAAATCTATTTAACAATGAGTAAATGGCTGTCTTGCTAAATTGGTAGGACATCGCAAAGCTGGTGACAGTTCTGGCAACTAATTTTTGTCACCATATTCGGAAGAAATCGCCAAAAGTCATCATATCTGGCGATATTTTGGTCTAGTCCCTGTACTTGATATTGTAATTCATCCTATATGTAACTGTATCCAGCTGTCATATGCCTTCCAGTAATTTCAAGAAGTGGAAGGTACTAGAGATTGCTCGGTAGCCAGAGAGAAACTGTAAGACTGCGGCTGCATCAGTTTTGGAGTAGTAGCTGTTTAGTTCAGCATGAGTTTGGACTATTGAGAGATCTCTATAGAAGCTTCTCTTTCTTTAGATGCACTTTGCATTGCATTGTGTTTAACATTCTTAGTAGTTTGAAATGTAACTACTGATTGTACTCTGTGATACAGAGAAGAGCTGTATGAGTATTTTGCTGGAAAGTTCTAGAACTGGAAAGTATTTCTTTCGGTAAAATAAATTTTATCAAGCTATCATAGGTTCTGTGTGGATTCAATCTATTAGGAATCCATGTGCATGAAAAAAATAAAAACCCAGCTTATAAACACCTAATTTATAAAAAAATAAAAACCTAGCTAATTAACATATTCACAAACACTCTCTTAAGATTACCAATAATTTTTAAAAAATTCAAATTTCTTTAAAATCACATTTTGGTTAAAATTTACTCTACAGCACCCTTTGGCAAATTGTTTCTTTTTTGACGCCAAGATTGGTGCCATGAAAGATTTGCACCAATTTCAAGATGATGCCAATCCTTGCACCCACTATACAAAACCAAAACAAAAAGTCAAACACTTACACAAACTCGGTGTCCATGTACACATCAACTTTAAAAAAAAAATCACAGAATTGCAGAAACTAGGCATTGTGCACTACCTTAACATTGTCCATGTATACATCGATCTATTTTCATTGGACAAAATCAGGAAGCTAAAACAAAAGTTAAAACTATCATGTTTACCAGAAAAATTCGTTGCTATCTTAACACACAGACACGAACAAATAACCAAAAATACACAAACAAAGACTAATAAATAACCAAAAATACATATTTCCTAACATAAAAACGTTGAACAACAAATCTTTTAACAAAACATACAGACACCAATAAATAAACAAAATGTCAATTTTTGAACATACCTTTTCTTCATGTGCATACGTTCACGCCTCCCACCAGCATCTCCTCCACGTAAGCAATTCAATTAAATATTTGGTTGTTTCGGATCATCCGCTATTAATGGCAGATAAATACATATAATAGCATCTCAGAAAGTCATAAATACATTTTCTTTCCCTGCTCCTTCTTGCACTACACATATTCAGTCAAATAATGCAAGCCGTCCTTTGTTTCCCTCCTGGCTAAACTGCGTTTAATTGCACTCCACGTTCCTTCTATTTAATGTACTCCTTCCAGCAGTCAGAAATTATAGTCATATCCAGACGAATATACTCATTTATAACACTAAGCAAACTTTCAGATGACCTTTCAGACACCAATTTCATAAAACGTTACGCACGTGTAACCAAACACAGCAACTGAAAACCCTGGTCTATACAAAAGGGTTACTATTATAAAAAATAGCCAAAATCTCAATTTATCACAGCACATTTGGCGATATTCGCATAATTTCCCCAACATTATCAACATTAGGGTTATAAAAAAAAAACCTGTTTCACGCAGCGGGCTTCCAGATTTCACGAACAACCAATACCAGTTGCCCATTTTTTTCAGACAGAAACCAAGGACTACAGTAAATTTCAACCCACTTTTTTTGTGGAAGTGGATCTTTAGCTTATGTTCCAATCATTTAATATGATTTGAAATGACTTAAAACTTCAAGTAATAATCACACAGTATCGAAAACTCTTAACAAAAAAACAGCTTTTTTGCAAATGCTATGAAAGCAAAGTATTTTTTTTTTTTAAAGTAAAATGAATAAACCAAAACCAAGAAAATTTAAGCAAACAATTTTCAAGTTAAAAATATTACTCCAGCTGTAACTGAAACACATTCTGATTTCTAAACAGAAAATTTTTATAGCTAAGTTTATTCTTTGAAAAATGTTAATAAATATTTACATTCTTACACTAATTAAATTCTCATTTAATTTTTTTATTAAATCTTACATATGTCATCTAATTTCTTAAAACTGACTTTATGTAAGCGCTTTTCAGTCCTGTTTCTGAACCACATAGATTATAGAAATATTTAAATAAAACATTGTTCATAAACATTTTTATGTAAAACTTTTTAATCAAACAAGGAAGACCTAAATTAAGATGGACCATCTTGCCAAAGATTAATATTTTAAATATTATAAACTTCAGAATCATTGGTAGGAAGAGGACAAAATGCAACAGATTTACTGACAAGAGCTAAGCTCTACAACAGGCTGTTATGCTATACTGAAGACAATAACCTATAATTGGAATCTGCCAAAAATAACTGTAAAAATACCCTGAGGGTTAACCACATTTTATAAACCACATTTAAAAGGAATGCAGCATTAAATACTAAACTGAACTTCTACAGTTCAGAAGCACTTTTTATGTTATTTATTCAATTAATAAATATTAGTTTATTTATAATGGGATCAATTTTCATGCTAACAAAAATGAATGAAAAGTACTCAATCTCTGAATGATTAATATCGTATATGAAGTTCCATAAAAAATGTTGTTTTTTTTTTTTAATCTTCATGATGCACTGTATTAAACATACAATGGTTGATCTTTACTGTAAGTATGATGGGTTTCTGTCTGAAACAATGACCAAGTGGTATTGATTGTTTGTGAAATCTCGAAGCCCACTGCGTGAAATAGGTTTTTCGGTAAACCTAATGTTGATAATGTTGGCGAAACTAGCGTTGGGGGAAATTGTGCGACTACTGCTAAATGTGTTGCGATAATTTGAGTTTTGGCTATTTTGCATAATAGTAACTTTTTCGTATGGACCGGAGACTTTGAATTCCCGTGTTTGGTTTGCAACCAATGCACGTGCATGATGTTTTATAAGAATAGTGCTTGAAAGGTCACCTGAATGTTTGCTTAATGTTATAAATGAGTATATTCTTCCGGAGACGACAATAACTTCAAACTGCTGGAAGGCATAAAATTGCCTTTCAGATGAAGACTTTGAACACCTAACCGTAAATCATAGTAGGGATCATCAATGTAGGGATCCAGATTAAGGTGCTGATATTAATAAAATAGAAAAAACATGGAGTGCAATTAAACGCAGTTTAGCCAGGAAGAAAAGAAAGGATGGCTTACACTATTATTTGGCCAAATATGTGTGGGACAAGAAGGAGCAAGGGATAAAAATATATTTCCGGCTTTCTTGGACACTATTATACGTATTTATCCGCCATTAATAGCGGATGAGCTGAAACCACCAAAAATTTAATTGTATTGCTTATGTGGAGGATAGAGAAGGTGTCAACGTATCCACGTGAAGAAAAGGTATGTTAAAAAAATTATGTATCTTTTATTTCTTGGTGTTTGTGTTAATTTTTGTTAAAAGATTTGTTGCTTAATGTTTTTATGTTAGGAAATTTGTATTTTTGGTTATTTATTACTCTTTATTTGTGTATTTTTTGTTATTTGTTCATGTCTGTATGTTAAGAAAGCGGTGAATTTTTTCTGGTTAACATGATAGTTTTAACTTTGTTTTAGCTTTCTGATTTTGTTTAAGTGAAAATAGATGGATATGTACATCCATCTATTTCATCTAAGTGGATTTTTTTAAAGTTAAAATAGGTTCAACATGTACATGGATAAAGTTAAATTAGTGTACAATGCCTAGTTTGTGCAATTCTGGGATTTTTTGAAGTTAAAATAGGCCAATGTGTATATGGACATTAGGTTTGTATAAGTGTTATTTGATTTCTTGTTTTTGTTTTGTGTAGTGGGTGGAAGGATTGACACTATCTTGAAATTGGTGCTGATGACCAATTTCAAGATGGCACCGATCCTTCGTGGTGTCGATCTTAGCATCAAAATAGAAATGATTCACCAAGTGGCACCGTAAAGTTAAGATTAACCCATACAATATTTAGTTTCCATTCGAATATTTTTTTAAATGCAACCACTTTAAAATTTCACAATTTTCACCTTATTCTTAGGATATGTATAAAAAATTGTCATATATTCCTCTAACATATACGATATCTATCTGTATTGTTTCAGGCTGAACTTCATATTTTCTAAATTGTGATTAAGCCACTATGGTTAAACATTAACATACAGATTCAGAGTCTACTGTATATCACTGTAAGTATAATCTTTCACAGAGTCTACTGTTTTTAGTATAATCTTTCACAATCTTCTTATTTGAAGAACACAATTAGCCCATTTAAAAAGATAACTTCTAGAGGTATTTCATAATCTTCTGTTATCGGGACCGAGTTCAGAAATGTATATGTGTACCTATGCATACATTTTTGTATTCATGTATATGTGTATATATGTACGTACATATGTATGTGCATGTATACACATTTCTGAATCCCAATAGCCAAACAGTACTGGCACTTTTTATTAAGTCATCTTTCATTTTTAAAAGTCTTAACTTGATTGCATACAAATTAAAAATGAAAAATGCTATTGCAATTAAATAATTTCTTCGGCACAAAAGATTATTTAATTAAACAGTAAAATACACACCAAGCTTGATTGAAACACATACAAAATAATTAAGTTTCATTAACAGTTTAGACAATTACCTATTGATCAAGTTCTCATTCCCTCGTTCTAATCATGACATCTTAAAAAATTCAATTATTTTCTAATAAGTACAGTACAGAGAAACAAAGCAATTATAATAAATACATATAATCAACTCTTACCTCATCTGCAAAATCTTCAGCAACTCTTAACGCTTCTCGCTGGTCCACCCTCGCCATTCTTAAAAGGCGTATAACTAAAAAACAGAAGTAAATAAAACAGTCAAACCTTTAAACATGATAGCTTTATACACTTATAAACAAAAAGTGATTTAGTAATAATGTAGCATTATATAATGAAGATTACTCTCTCATAAAACGAAAGTAAAATCTTAAATTCAAATACGAAAGGAATAACTTTTTTTTTTTTTTAATTTACACATAAAAATAATTAAAACATTCAGCAATGTTTACTTAAGGTATACTGAATAGATCAAGAGGTAACAAGCAATTGCGTGATATTATGTTCCATGAGAATTTAATTATTTACTTTAAATATGAGCACATATATTTAATCATAATGTCTTATAAGCAATTAATAATAAAAAATTAATGACTTATGTTAGCTGTATGACACAGCTGCCATCCACATTTAAAGGTAACATAAAAAAAATACACCCGTTGTTACATATTAGATCAACTGAAAATATAAATTTTCATAGGAAATAAATCTAATATTAATAATAAAAATTCATAATTACAAAGCTATTTTAAGGTATTTTACCGATATGACCAATGCCACGTCGTTTCACGCCTGTGATCGGCAAACTTTCGTGAGTAGAATAAGTTACAGTAAGTGTCTCGCTGACAGCTTGCTTTCAAGCACAAGGAACGAAGACGAGATAACACAGCCAAATAGCCAAAAACAAATATGTTTTTTATGCTATCATACTGAATAAATATAAATACATAATAATTTTCCCTTATCTTTCGGATATTATATCGTATGTTAATAAGATCTATTAATAAGTAATATTAAAGAATAATTAACTGTAGAAATTTTTCTTATATTGCAATTTCTATTAAATATTTCTATGCAATGGCAACAAGAATAAAGCAGCTAAATGAAAACCAAAAGCAATAACGAAGTCTTCTGAAATCATAGTGGTAGAGATCGTTAAGTCTCTTGTTTAGAAAGTAATGGTTTTCTGTATGCATTTCGTCTAACAAAGTGTTGAATTTTTTTTAATTTATTGGAACATTTCACATGCATGTATTGTCGCTGTCAGATGTCATTTAAATTTTACAAAATGAAAATTTATTATTTTGTTTTTCACATACATAGAAGTTGCAGATTTGGATAAAAAGTAAGAAATATCTTTGTAAGAAAGTGTATTTTTTGGTGGCCAGCTAGGTTTTATATTTAGCAAAATTGATAAGGTTATTAATTATATGTGTGTAATAAATATTAATAAAACTCCATTCTGTTGAATTAAAAATATGAAATTTATTATTTCATAATGTTTAGTTCATTGCCAAGTGCTACTAAGATATACGTTAATTCGAATAAAGCACGGCAGAAACATCCGTCCAGCACAAAGAAAAAACGAAAAAAAGTTGTATGTACTAATTTTACTTCTGAAGTTAGTGCTGGGGTTGATACTCTTATAGCATCTTCTGTTGAAATTAAAGAAGACGATGATTTTTCTTCTGAAAAATGTTCTTCAAAAATCGATAGTCCTTCTGTTGAAATTAAAGAAGACGATGATTTTTCTTCTGGAAAATGTTCTTCAAAAATCGATAGTCCTTCTGTTGAAATTAAAGAAGACGATGATTTTTCTTCTGGAAAATGTTCTTCAGAAATCGATAGTCCTAACCGAAAATTTCAAAATTTCACCAATCCCATCGAAAGCGAAATTAGTTTTGAGAATACCGATAAAATTTATATTGAATCAAATAATGTTGTTCATTTTTTTAATAGTAGTTCTGTACCTTTTACTGATAATATTGTTGATAAAATTGAGTGTGAAGGAGGTCAAAGTGACAATAATGAAGATAAATATGTATCTGATGAACTTGATGTAGAGCAGCAAACTCAGGCTGCTAATGAGTTGCATGATTCTCAATGCATTAATCAAAATCAGATATTTGATATGAATGTGAGTGAGGAAAAAATTGTAAGTGATGATTTATGTAGTAAACCAGCTGATATGGTATCTACAGATCAGCAAGTACAAGATTATGTACAAGAATATCAGAGTAGTAATGTTTTTGATAATGATGACCCTAAGTGTTTAATTTCTACTAATCATTTATCAAAAGACTCTGGTAATGAAGATTCTAGTCTTAATGTTAATCAGAATGTTCCTGAGCTTGTTGTAGAAGCTGTTTTGCCTACTACAATATTCGATGAAGATGAATCTGTTGTATTAAATGAAGGTTTTCATACTGTAAATTTTGATCTAAAATCTCCAGAAACTGAAACTTCCATTTTTGTTGACTTTGATAATTCACATCATGAAAAAAGTGATGTTACTTTAGATGATTCTTTGCTTTCTGTGCAGTTTAATGATCTGACAAAAAATCTTTCATCAGATAGTGCTTCAGTGAGAAGTGATTGCTGTTTAGCTACAAATATTTATGATGAACGTACTGAGCTTATTGAGTATGAAAATACATCTGATCAAGAGGAGCACTGCATTGGTAATTCTTCTGTGTTACCACAAATGCAGTCTCCTGAGCAAAGTGAGTTAAGCTGTACAGAAAGTGCACGATCTGAAAATAAAAATGGTGATACTGTTTCTGAAAGTTCTGTCTCATCAGGAAAACCAGATACAAGTAATACAGCTACAACTGCTTCTCCTGTGGTGCATGAACATCAGAAAAATGGTACTACTACTTCAAAAGATATTATTGATCCACATGCATCCTCTGATGGCAGTTTATATTGCAAAAATATTTTACCGTTTTCTCAAATATTTTCCCACTCATTACCAAATCTGAGTATTTTAAAGGAAAGCACTGTAAAATTTCAGTGTAAGAGTTTAAGTCATTTAAAGAAACCTATTTTTTCAGACAAATCAACAATAACTACAGATATTCAATATTTCTATGAAAATAGTGGAAAGGCATGTGAATCTTGTCAAAACAATGAAAAAGAATTTAAATTTGCAAATGAGGAAGATGTTGGACAGAAAGTAAATTCTGTAGGCTCTTTATCAGAAGGCAGATCATCATCAGCTTTCAAAAGTATTTCATCAACTGTTATGAAACTTTTACCACCAGTTGCTATGATTCAGGCTAGATCGAGGTAAAATACTTTGCAGTTTTCAATCTTTAAAAATAAAATCATGAACTATACAGTTTGATTTAGAATATTTAGTATATAAAATAATATTATTCGTAGTGTCTGTTAGCTAAGAGTAATTTTTTGCATGAGCAAAATCAAAAACTGTGTCAAATTGTATAAAATGTTCAGTGATTACATTTAAGTGCATTATGGATATGTTTGTTATTAGACTGTTAAATTTAATTTTTTGAAATTAGATTTTCGTTACATTAAGAGTTATTTAAGTCTCATAGTTATTTATATTGTACACAGTTTTGTGGTTGTCTTTGTTGTGTTTTATTCCTTAAAAATATTAATTATTATGCAGTAAAAGTTTCAAATTGAAAGTGAAAATTAAAGCCACACACAATGTTGTCACTTTTTCAAAATAACTGGCTCAGCAATTTTTCAAAAGATCAAATCAGATTCATCAGATTTTTCAAAATTGCTGACCCAGAAATTCTAAAATTAAGATGTTAAGGAAAATAAAAAATTTATGTATAT
>KK115075.1:62432-77707 GCA_000611955.2 Stegodyphus mimosarum | reverse complement strand
ACTCCGTCACTGCTTGTGGCAATGCAGATGTTCCAAGAAATATCATTCTGAGACATAAAATTGTCAATTACTTTGAAAATTTCATTTGCAGTTGTTCTATCATGAAGATATTCACAAAATAAATACTCTTCGCCAATTCGTTTATCTTCTTCAAAACGTGTGTAAACTAATAATTGAACAAAATATATATCAGTACTTTCATCCAGTTGCAATGCGAAATATTCACTATTTTATTTTTTGAATATGTCTCTCTTTTATGCAATTTGCCATTTCATAAATTCATTAACATACTGTATCATTCGGTAACAGAATATTATGAAGTTCATTAGCCATGTTTTCATTGAATAATATTAAAACAATGTCTTTGGCTCTGGTAATATAAGGGTTTCTCCAAAAGTGTGAGCCTGCTCAATGCTGGCAATTCTTAGGCTTACTAGGTAACTAGCTTCCAAAGCTTTTCACTTGAAGTAACAAAAGCTTCATTACTTGTTTACTATTTTTGAACTCTGATAATGTCCTCTTAAAATATTCTTCAGATTTATGCTTTAAATTGACATGTTTAGATTCAAGATGTGTTTGAAGAAACGATGGTTTCATACTTTGATTGGAAAATAGTTCACCGCAAACAACACATTGCAGTTGAGGGCCCATTTCATTATCATTCCGAGTAACCAAATGATAGATAACTTTCGTTTTATTTTCTATACGCAAATTTTCTTTTCTTTTCAGTATTCCTGGTGCTAGTAGGTTGTCCTGGATCCATCACTTGTGAATCATCACTTTTCCGCCTAGTCAATTCTAGCCATTTTTCCATTTTGAAAATCTAGGTTTGTTTTATTATTTTTTCACAAATATTTAAATGCCCATAGTATATTATGAGTTCTTCAAAAACAAATGACGATATTCTCAAATTGCGTAGAAAAGTAAGGAATACAAAGCAAAAAGAAGACAAAATACCAGCTGTTAGAGACAGCATATTGACATAAAAAAATTATTCCAATTGAAAATAGAGCAATATGTGCCCGGAAATGATGATTTCATAAAGTGTAGACAAGCTAGTAAATTGATCAACTACAAAAGAATTAGTAAGATTCTATTATTGTTTTATAAGAACTTAGTTTTATTTTCTATTAAATATTCTCATTTCTATTACTCCTTTTAAAAACATCATTTATGACAAATTTTGTTATGGTTATGGCTAAAAGAATATTTGTGAAGATAAAAACAGATTTTTTTTGCTAATGTCCATGATCGGCTATGGACCTTGAACAAAGCTCAGGTTGCATAAATTTATGAGTGTTAGAGAAAAAACTTAAACGGGATATTGGGGTATTTAATTTTTTAATTTGATAGTTAAAACTACTTTGTTTCTTTGCGTACCACTTATTTTTCTCTTGCGTACCCACCAGTGATACGCGTACGACCAGTTGAGAATCACTGATTTATATGATAAACCTGAAATTTTCCTCAATGTTTTTTTTTTTCCTTCTGATGAAGAGGATGAAGACCATGTTTCTGCTGAGAATGAAAGAAATTTCTGTTACCTTGAAAAAGAAATTACAGATAGTGAAGAAAATGTAAAATTAGTAAGATTATAGGAAAGAAATAAAAGAACTTTTCCCATCTCAGATGCTAAGATCTCCAAATAAAATATCCAAACTTTCTGAGATAATTCCAGAGGAAAATCCAAAAGATGTCCAAACAGAAAAGCCAAATACTTCTAGCAGTACTGGAAAGACCGGAAAGATAAATGAAGTCTTCATACGAGAGTTCTTTGATCATAAGTCCAAAGAAAAATGAATATTTAGTTAAAATTGGATAAAAGTGGTCAAGTATTTCCACTGTATTGTCAACTGTCACTTTTATCACTGTAATGATAAAAGTGGTCAAGTATTTTTAAGGTGTGTAATACTACATGTACTGCTGCTAGAAATATTGTATAACAACCTGTAAACAGATAATTGTAGTGAACTCTATTATAATCAAATTAATCCTAATCCTTCTTCACACTTCAAAAATCCATGTGACTAGCCTCTATCATGTTTCACATGAAAAACGTCACTGACAAAAGTATATTGCCTGGAACAGACTACCACCTCCATTCCACTCTAGCTATGCCATCAATAAAAGTGTACGTTAATAGGCATGGTATTTGAAAATGAATAAACAATGGAGATACAGTGTAAGAAATTATGAGTGATTTAAATTCTTACATGCTATATTTGTAACATGTATCACAGTAGATTATGTAACTAAATAAAGAACAGTGTATTCTTTTAAACTTTTGCCAGAAAGATTGGCACATCTTTACCATCTTTGATGGTCCATGGAATTTCATCATCAGATCAAGCATTTTACTTGCATATGTTTAAGGCATAAATACTTCAGCTTTTGTGTTTGAAATGCATTTTTTCTTCAAAGATTTTACATAATTTTAAATGTAGGCGTCTGGTATACTTTAATTATTGTTTTCATAATTTTAGATATTAAATTTCATTCATTCATTTCACATTTCTATCATGAACTTCAGATCTGGTATGCTCAACTATCCAGAATTTTTATGTATCTACTATTCAGCATTTCCTGAGCTTTCAGGATAGGTGAGCTTTTACTGTATATGTACCCTTACCTTTGAGGAGAATGAAAGAGTGAAAAAATATACCCTTATGCACAAATATTCATAATGCTAAAATTTAAAGCAGAAAGAAGCTAATAAATACTTTGTTTAAATTATTGCAGTTCTTGTGTCCATGTGTGACTAAAACCCGATTCATAAGAATGTGCATCTTAGAACATTTTTTTCAGAGCTGGATTAAAACTTTTAACTCTCTGTCTGCTAATTTTTTTTCAATAAAATTGCTTTAAAAACATCATTTTTTTTTTAAATTTCATATTTGAAATCTGCATATTGATTCATGAAACCTTTTATAGATATATGAAATTTAGAGGGCAACCAACTTCATCTGTTGGAGCAAAGTCGAAATACTGCACAGAATGCATTACTGATTGTTAAAATTTGAAACGGGATGATATGCTGTTCAGAGGCAAATGCATATTCATGGCTTTCGTGGAATGAACAAATTTTGCTACATTTATGTTGACCATGGAAACCATGAAATAAGCAGTCAAACGGTTAAAGGCCCTAAGCATTTATAAGAGTTTGATGCTCCCCCTTATATTTATCAAATTTTTCCTGTGCCTCCCTTATCTTCAAGTCTTGATTTAGCTGCACTATACATTTTGTAGTAAAACTGCAATTTGAGATTTTTGTGATGTCCCTTTTCCTTAACTTCTTAAGCGCTTTTCATGATGTTATCTTTCTTTGATACCCAAAGCACATATGTAGTTTGCTTAGTGGTTAATCCAGCTTTGATTTTTAATGAGTTATTAAAACTGTATCACAGATGAAAAAATTTACTTAAATTATTATAGGTTATATCAGTGGAAATTACTTTTTTCATTTTTCGTACAAGTAGATTCACGGAAGTAGATTTTCTCATCATAGCTTTCATTTTTTAAGTAACATAATATGTTATGTATAATATACTTAAGTAACATTATTTTTCTATTTTTAGGTAATTCTTGATGATTTCATTTATTCATATATTTGTTTTTTTATTTTTCCTCTGTTAGAAGCTACGTCTTTGGAAGTATAGGACCTTCAGGTTCTCTGCTTGGAAATGAAGAGCTGTTACGTTTTTTTCCAGATAAAAAAGTATCCATTTTTATGGGAACTTGGAATATGAATGGTCATGTAAGGAAAAATTCAAATATAGTTCTTTTCCTACTAAAAACTTTTTAAATGATTAAATTATGTATCCAAAAATTACATATATTCTCCCTCTTAAAATCTGAAAAATTAAAAGAATGTCTATTAAATTTTGGTTGTTCATATGAACATCATTACCCTCAAAGCTGGACATTATATTGCTCATTAAAAATAATCTTCAGATTGTGGTATATGGTTACAAAGAAATATGTCGTAAATCAAATGTGTGCTATTCTGTCAGGGTACCAATTGCCAGATGTGTGTCAAAGCACCAAATGTGGTGGTCTGTTTCAATTGTGTCAGCAATAGCATCTTTGCGAGAAAGCAGTAAGAATGAACATTAATCCAATAAATTTCAATCCTAGATTTTCATTTGCTTTTGTGTTGAAGTGCAGGTAGTCATTCTTCAATGAATATGTGCTAATGTCAAATTTATACTATTTTCTGACTTTTTTTTTTTTTTTTTTCAAGTCAAAACAGATTGTTGTGTACATGCAGCAACAGTTTTGTTTGCCCAATAAATACAGTTTTTACTTAAGGAAGCATCAGAGAATTGCACAATTTGTAATTGTGTATGCTAAGCATTATATATGTTACCTATAAAGGAAATGTGCACATTTCCTAGCTAATCTGCAGATTAATTGATTTGCTTCATTAAAGTGTGGAATCGAGAGTTTTCTCTATTGTACATAGGTAATGTGCACATTAAAAGCTTCCCTATTGTTCAAAAGTTGTTTCCCTCATTTCATTTCTCCATCTACTTTGCACATTACCTACTAGGCACTCGCTAATCTTCACATTGCTTACTAGGCGCTCGTTAAACTGTAAATGAGATCTTTGCTGGAACAACGGCAATGTGTCTGTATGTTTAAATTAACATAATGTTATTTATTTATTTTCCGATATCTAAAAAATCAAATTAGTTGATAGAATCAATCATTAATCAATGAAAAAACTATAATACAAAGAATCAAATGGTTTAAAATATTATTACAATTAAAGGAAAAAACATATGATAAAATTATGTTCACTTATTAGTGCAGTCTAAAGATTAGTGACAATTTGAATTATATAGCAGGACAAGCACACCTATTTGTGGCACATTTAGATTTGCAGTAACATTTTCTGAAACCATGCTTAATCAAGAATTTAAAAGTTCAAGTGAGGGCTGTTTTAAGTGTACTGAAATTTTGCTGTTGTTCCAACAAAGATCTTATTTTCATTTTAATGTGTACCTAGTAGGTAATGTGCAGATTTTCTAGGTAGTTTGCAAATTACCTAGGTAATTTGAGAACTGAAACAATTTTTTATGCTTTAATGGATCACTCTGGTTAATCTTCAGATTAGCTCGATAATCTACAGAATAACTGATTTCCGCACTTTAGCAGTAGCAAGTATATAATATTTATTATATACAAAAAATGTATTCTTTTCATGAAGCTTTATGTATCGTTAGGGTTGCAACCAAGTAGTTAGATTTTGTGCTAACATTTATGTTTAATGCTAAATGGCAGCCTGTTAACAGAAAAGTATAAGCTTAGGAAATACATAATTTACTAAAGGCTAAAAAAATATATGAAGAAAAACTATGGTTTCTTTATTAATGCATAAATATGAAAGAATTATACTGAATAAGAAAAGGACGAGGCAGTTACTAATATGCTTAGCCTCAATAAATGTGTCTATTTTACAATATATTAATTTTTTTTGGTAGTGAAAGTAAGTTTTCTAAAAGCTTCTTCATACACAGCAGTTTTAAAATAATGTGGAGTTTGTGAATGAATTGTTATGCATGTTAATTCAATAAATTAAATTTCATATTTGAATTAGTGATATTTTAAAAATTTTTTTATAAAAGACTACTTAATTTTTTTTTTTTTTTTTTTTTTTTTTTTTTTTTTTTTTTCTTTTTTTTTTTTTTTTTTTTTTTTTTTTTTTTTTTTTTTGTCTAATAACTTTAAGTCATTTTCTATAACATCTAGGATCCTCCCGAGAATATTGATGATTTCCTTTTACCACTTGATATCTCTAGCTTACCTGACATATATGCTGTTGGTATTCAAGAAAGTATGCAATCAAGGTACATAAGCATATATGCTTTCTTAATTGGAATTAGTGCTGCTATTAACGCATATAAATATTTGTTTTGTTATAAACTAGGGTTGATGTTAATGTAAATTAAGATGTTTATCACGTATAAATTAGTGTTATTTGTTTTGCTCTGAATACATATATATACACACACTCTGGTGATCAAAGTTAAAGGATAGTGACAGAAATAAAATGTAACTGATACTTAAATTATTAATAGAAATTTGTACAAAAACATTCATTAATATAAATTACAATATTTGGCACTTGATTATTTGCAAAATATTGAAATTAAAACCAAATTTATGGAAATTGGAAAATGGTAGAAAAATTAAGTCACCTCTTGTGGAAAATTTTTTTTCTTTAATATGGTGTATGGTCACCTGGGACAGATAGACTTTACCAAAGTGTTGATCAAGTTTTGTGGAATTGCACACCACTGTTCTAAAAGTGCACTTTTCAGCTCCTGGAGGGTCTGGAGAGGAGTTTGTCGTACTGAAATTCAGTGGCAGTAAGGCATCCCACACGTGCTCAGTTGAGTTTATTATGTTATGTTTTAGGCATACAATCCATTCAAAAGATATCTTCTGTTTGCAAGTATTCTGACACCACATATGATCAATAAGGCTAGCATTGTCATCCACTAGCCAAAACTTTTTGCCAACAACACCCCTAAACAGTCTAACTTGGAGTTCCAGTACCTTGTTCACATATCTATGAGCAGTTGTAGAACCTGCTTGAAAGATATGCATCTCAGTGTGGCCATTTGTCATGATACCTCTCCAAACTATTAAACTGTGGTCGCAGAAATGGGATATTTCACAGAGAAGGAAAGGCAAGTTGCATGTTCCTTCCTCTCTCCAGATCAAAACACATTTAGAATCAGTGTTCAGACTATATCTTGACTTGTCAGTTAACAATACTCAGGCCCTGTCATCTTGGCTGCAATGAACATGACAATGGCACCAGTTTAAATGTGCCCCTCTGGAAACTGGACTAAATGATATGCAAACTATTGGTTTTTTTTGCATACAGTCCAACCTCATTAAGCCTTTGTGCAGCAGTAGAATGGCTAATTTAAGTTCTTGTGGCAGTCTGAAGGTCTGAAACTAAATCTCTTGTAGCTGCTTCATGGTTTCTTCAAGCCGACAACAACAGAAAATGGTCTTCTGACATATTTGTTGCTCTTGGTTGCCCTTGACCATGTCTATCAACTGATCCAGTGTTTAAAAAACGACTACAGACTTTTGATATGACACTTTGAAGGATGTTCAAATCTTGGGCAACCTCTATTTGTGTTTGATGTACGTTGATTCTGCCAGTTGTTCACCTCTTTCCAGTTGTTCACCCTCATGACCTTCACTTGATGCCTTTGAGCAATAACTACTGAATACTGATCACTCCATGAAGAACCATATTCACCTTAAACAACACTACAGACCAGAATTCCAACATGTGTCCATTGCACAACACGTAGTTAGTCACCGGTGCTAACATATATGCAGAAGTGCAATTTTGTGTTCAATTGTATTTAATTAACACAAATAATTACAACATTGGGCATTGATTGCAATATTAACTTATATTTAGCATGAGCATATTTTTCTCAATTTCGTTTAATTTTGATGAGCAGTGTATATAGGCTCCTGCTAAAAAAATAATCAACGAAAGCAAAACATGGAATTAAACAAAAACTCTTCAATTGATATGTGTGAAATGGATCTGATAGGTTGATGTGACATTTATATAGCAAACAATAAAACAACAACATAAAAAACACTTGTATTATGACCATCACATTGTGAAAGACCAAATGGGTCAGAAAGATATTCAATGGAAACATCATGCTAATAATGGGTATGATACTCTCCACCTGAAATGCATGCTTAACAATGGTGAGGCAAGCTAGTAATAGTGTTGTTAATCACTTGTCGTGGCAATCGCACATTCATGTAGTAATGCATGTTAGAGCTTGTGGAGGGTACCTGGCAGCACACTGTGACCTGCTATCTGTCATCCCAACATGTCCCACATGTGCTGCATGAGATCCAGGTCAGGTGATCTAGCAGGCACGGCTGACGTGGCATGGTTTCACTCTCCAGATCTCTCTAGCTGTATGAGGGTGGGTGTTATCATCCATAAGTATCATATTGGTACTCATTGCAGCAATAAAAGGACACCCAAGAGCATTTAGAATTTCATCATGATATTGAATGACTGTGATGGAAGTATCAGGAATTACATAGAACTCTGTGAGGTCATTCGTTGCTAGTTCAGCATATACAAGTAAACCTCTTCCTCTCGAATGGTCTCTTTCAACAATGTTTGGCACCCAATAGTATGTCCCTGAATCTCGCCATATCATTTCCCTCTGGATATTGTTCTGGATGTTAAATTGAGACTAATCTATAAAGAGTATATGGCCTCACTGCTCTGATTTCCAACTGCAATGTTCATGGGCCCAATTTATCCACACTGTGATATGCAATGAGAGCAAATAAACACAAAACACAGTTCATTGGGCATACATTCCACCTTCATGCAGTTGAAACGACACAGTTTGTCTGGATATGGGCTGTCCTGCAGCAGCAGAGTGACGCGACGTGAGCTATTGTGTTGTTAATAATCTACAGTATTTTGCACATAGCAACAGGAAGGTATCATCTACTGTTGTGGTAATCCTCCAGCATCCAGACTCACATCTTCTACAGGGGTTTAGATCCCTTTAGTAATGATTCCACAGCCTGTTGATGACACCATGATGGACATTCAGCTCTCTTGGAAGAGTGGATTGTCTGGCACCAGCTTGCAACATCCTGACAGCCCTCCAATGCATTTCGTTGTGCAAATGGTGTCTTTGGCTCAAGCTTTTCACTTTGGCTATCTAAATTACATGGAACTCTCACTGCTGCTCATGGGTCCAGCATGCCCCTTTTTAAGGCATTGTAGTGTGACTGCGGGATTGCATTTTATGCTAGTTTTGTTGCCTATGTGGGTTCAGCAATGCTACCTCTACCTCATATGTAAATTGTACGTTTTAATTCCCCTTTTTGTATTGGTACCTTTTCTTTTAGCATTTGTTGCTTATTTTTTTAGCACAAGTGTGTGTGTATATATATATATGTGTGTGTGTCTGTTTGTATGTGTGTTATATCTGTGTGTATTTTGTTTTGCTATAAATTATAAATTTGTGCCCATCTGATTTGTATTTATATTGTGTAGTTTTGTATGTTCATTAGAATTATTTATATTTTATAGTTTATGTTCATGAATATACGTAGTGTATTCAGAAAGTAAGTACCGTTTCATTCTAGCGCCGTCGCAGTGCTGTGGTAGGCGTCCTACGCACACGCACTGGTCTTTCTTGTTCACTGACTTTCAATTGTCGTTATTTTGGTTGCTGTATGTTGTGTTTTCAGTTTGCTGTGCACATTCAAAATGTTTAAGACAATTAGTTCTCCCTCTGACTGTGAGATTCGTGCCGTGATTAAATTTTTGAACGCGAGGAATGTTAAACCGGCCGAAATTTATCGCCAAGTGACAGAAGTTTACGGTGAATACGCGATAAGTGATGGAATGGTGAGAAAGTGGGTAAGAATGTTTAATGCAGGTCGAACAAATGTCCACGCCGAGGCTCGGAGTGGTCGGCCTTCTGTTGTCACCGATGATTTGGTAAGGAAAGTTGATGTAGCAATTCATGAGAACAGACGCTTCACAATGACAACTCTTTCAGAGGCATTTCCACAAATTTCACGTACTGTTTTGTTCGAAATTGTGTCTGACCGCTTGAATTATCGCAAACTGTGTTCCTGATGGGTTCCAAAAATGCTCACTGATGTTCACAAAACAAAGCGATTTGGTAGTGCCCTGACATTTCTCACGCGGTACAGTGATGAGGGAGAAAACTTTTTAAACCAAATTGTGACAGGTGGATGAAACTTGGGTGTGTCATTTCACACCAGAATCGAAACAACAATCAATGGAGTGGAGACACACTCATTCTCCGAAAAAACAAAAGTTCAATGTGACAATGTCATCACAAAAAATCATGTGCACTGTCTTCTGGGATAGGAAAGGCATTTTGCTTACTGAATTTCTTCCCAGAGGTGAAGCCATTAATGCGGCACGATATTGTGAGACTTTAACAAAATTAAGGCGTGCCATTCAAAACAAACGAAGAGGAATGCTCAGTAAAGGAATCATGTTGCTCCATAACAATGCTCGGCCCCATACTGCTAGTGTCACTCAATCGTTAATTCGACAATTTCATTGGGAGCAGTTCGACTATCACTTGTTCCTGCACATGAAGCGCGAGCTTGGTGGCAAGCGCTTTGGATCTGGCGATGACACGAAAAATGCTGTGGAGTCGTGTTTATCGAAACTGGCAGGAAGTTTCTTTGACGATGGTATACAAAAACTGGTCACCCGCTATGACAAGTGTTTGATCATTGGCGGAAACTATGTTGAAAAATAGTTTAAGACATGTAGTTTCATGTAAAAATAAAATTGGATTCGAAAAAATTGTTTTTTTTTTTTTTTTTTTTTTTTTTTTTTTTTTTTTTTTCAAAATGGTACTTAGTTTCCGAATACGCCTCGTACATTGCATTATAGTGCATGAATTACATTGTAGTTCATGTATATATATATGTATGTAAGATATAACAAAATACAATGGCTGTAATAAAATATGGTAGCTGCTTTAAAAAATAATTGGCGACCTCAAAATTAATATTCTAAATTTGGTGCTTTTCTCCTAAATTCATCTGTTCCTCCAAATTCTAGATCTTTCTAGCTTTATGTAACGCTACTAACTAATTAATCATAGATTAGCTGTACTTCAAACTTGGTATAATTATCTCTGGTAGTTAATTATGTCATACTTATTGTGGTAGCTCTCACCTTGCTAATATCTCAACGCTGTGCTCCCCTGTCTAAAATGCCCGTGTCGTAATTTTAAGAACCAATGTACATAGCAGTCTATCATATTTCATTATGGTTGAATCATAGAAATGTCTCGGATTTCATTACGATTGGATAAATATCTATGGAGATGATTTTATATGTGTGGAAATAAAGACTGGAAATTCGTCAAGTTCATGTTTTGTTATGTTCATCTGTAAGCCTTCACTGTAGGCCACAATGACAGCAAGCTGATTGATTCTTCTTCTATGCTTCAGAAATATTACATATATATGCATACATAAGATAAAAATTCTCACTTAAATCTGTAATAAACACTAAGTTTCATTTTTAACTTGGTTATTTTCTAGAGTCGATTCATAATCTAGTTTTTGCATTTTAATCTGTTTTTTAAACAAAAATTACTGCCACAGCATAGAAATTACATAATGGTTTTATGGTATCTACATGTAATAATTTTTTGGCTTTCTGATTGTCTGTACCCTCCATGAAAAGTAGCAAATTTGTTGCTGACTTTGAAGACCATTCGCAAACTCATTAGCAATTCATTTTTTGCCAAGCTAATGTGCAAAAGACAACAATCCTTTTCAAAATGATATTGCATTAAGAATACCATACAAGACCATCTATCAATCAATAAAATTTAAAAAGTAAGAAACATCAGTAATAAAACGTCTTTGTCTTTTCTGAGAAATCTTTCTTTTTTTTTTTTTTTTTTTTTTTTAAAATTTTTTTTTTTTTTTTTTTTTTTTTTTTTTTTTTTTGTGTGTGCTTCTGTTTTCCCCATATACACAGTGATCTGTTTTTGCTTAAAAAAACATCAGGAAATTGCACAAAGTCTGCATGCAATTCAACATCATGCAAAACAGATATCTGTATACTTTTTTTGACATCATGCGTTACCACATAACTAGTTTTGTAACATATTGTTTTGCCTCATGAATACATATGGCAAATTTTCGATAGTGGTGCAAGTAATAAGAAAATACCAATTTTTCTTATGAGGATTAGGAAGAAAAGCATTTTTTAAATCCAGTTTTATAAACAAAGTTTGCATTGAAAGTATGTTAATGTCTTACGTAAATGGAAAACTATCCCACATACATTTTGATAAGCAAGCACAAATTCTCAGCAAGAATTTGCCACATGTATGATATCCTGGGTAAATTTTCTGTTGGAAAAAAAATTTTGCATAGTTATGTAGAGCATGATGATGGATTTGGTACATAAAGATAACTGGTAATCATAGCTCATCAATATATTTCTTTGTTCTTTGTGTAAATTTCTTGTATTAGATAAGCACAGTTAAACTGGTGCAACATGCATTCCCATTCTTGAATAATTTCATGTGCACTTTTTATATATTTACAACTATATACTGTTGGAAGACAGAAGGCAAAGTAGTGGACTATGCATTAGCTGGACAGAAAAGCCAAAATAAGAGTGCTTATATTATAGTATTGAAATTAGACTGAGGATAGAAAATTTGTAATTCTGCTTTATTTCTGTTGGTTAGTTATAAATTTTGATTTACAAATTTAGCATTATTACTGGCTAAAAGACTTTAGTTTCATTGTAGCTGTTATATAAGCACATGCATCCTGAACATTATACATGAATGTTTTAATATGGACTAATTTTAAAATGAGTGTAGTTTAGAAAGTTTTAGTATTATTATTAATATTCTAGAAAGGGAAAATAACCAAATTTAAAAGATATTTAAGGGACTATTTCAAATTAAAATAGGAATTTTTATCTTACATGTATAATCAATCATACTTTACAGCATTCATAGAAATATGGTATTTGAACTATTCTAAAATGCATAAACATATGTATATTTTTACAGTAATCTATTCTATATTATTTCTGATTATAGATCTGAATGGGAGATACTAATACAGACTACACTAGGTCCTTCCCATGTTCTTTTTACTTCTTCTTCTTTGGGTGTTTTGCATTTATCTATCTTTCTGAGACGAGATCTAATTTGGTTTTGTTCAGGTAAAAAAAAAAAGTTTTTTTATGTATTTTATTATATTTAATTGAAAATTTTACATTATACTACATATTTGTTGTTGTTTTAGTCCCTAAACTATTTAATATTCTTGTATTTTCAAAATGTGCCCTTTTTTGAGTAAGTGTGGTGTGGAGGTGAAGACCTCTATTATCAGTTTACTCCTTAATTGCCATTCCCTGAACCTTATATTCTGTTTTCCTTTCTCTTTCTTCTTTGCTATTTAAGCCATAAAATCATAATGCGTGCTCTATAATTCTGTATAATGCATGCAGTTTTGGACAGTTTTTTGAGTATTAAAAGGAAAAATATGTTATGCAACAAGCATAATTAATTATATTGTGTTGAATTTAAAGAGCAATTTTGGTATTTCCAAACAATCATCAAGGAATTTAAAATATGTACTTATGGCTCAGAATATTTGTGTAACATCTTTTTAGATATGTTATAGATATATGAATTGAAGAAATAAAAATAAAAAGTTTTTGAAATGCAAAATTAATTTTTAAAAATGAGTTGAGAGCTGGAACAGCGATACAGACATAATATGTGAATTAAATGTTTGAGCAATGACACAGACCTTTCTTTTTATCGAATTGATAGTAATTTTATTGCTTTAAAAAAGAGTAATATTCATGGGCATTTGCCAAATAAATAGTGAAAATTTAGTTAGTAATAGGACTTTTATATATATATATATGCATATAAATGACTAAATACAAAGTAAAAAGCAGGTCAAAACCAAATCAATTATGCATTGAAAGCAACAAAAAGTGATGGTAATAATGCAAGAAAAATTAAGCCCTTCCATGACAGGTGTATTATATATGCACCAGCAGTTAATCCTCTTATGCAACAGAGCATTTAATCCTCTTAGCGCAAGTCACATGGGAGACAGTGTGTTGTTGTGGTGGTACGATCTTGCAAGATGGGATATTTTGCATTGCTAAGACTAACTTTAAAAAAATTCATTTTCAGGTCGAACTTTTTAATTTCATCCCAGCAGAATAATTAATCCTAGGGAGCTCCTCATTTTAGGCACATCTAGAGGAGTATGTTGATTTTGGATAAAGATGGATTTCCACTCATCTTTTGTCCATAGAAATTATTAGTTTCTTCAATTGTTAGGTTCATTAGATTGTTGAAACAAAATAGAGAAAAAATGAATTTCATTCACATAACTTTGAATTAAATTTACTTCTGCAATTCCCATAAATTCATAAGGCTTCAATTACTTAACAGATAGAGTTTTTGATGTAGTAGCCACTGTTTTGTTGGATTGGGAGGTGAAAGCAAAACAAACCTGCTATTCAGCCTCTGAGAAAATTTTGGTGTCAAATTTGCTATTCTCACTCAGCTTTTGGTGTCAAAATAGTCATTCATGGGCTTGAATGGACACTCATAGGTTTTACAATTTGAATATATTCTTCTTTCTTTAAAAACTTCTTTCTCTTAGACATCACACTATTAGTATAACTCTTTTAGCTGATGGAAAAAATTTAACATCTGCTGTCTAGAGAAGATGCAAACTGAATACAAAACGGAGTTCCTAAAACCACAGCTCCACTCCCAACCTTCCCATAGAAAAAAAGCAAAAAATAAATTTGAAGCATCGGAAACTTTTCAATGTTTATATCACAGGAAGCCAACTGTCAGCTGGCTTTTGTTTATGTTACATCATCTGATCGTACATCCATTGAAATCACCAGAATCAGAAAGTACTTCACGGACAAAAGGTCAACAATGTATATGTTCAAATAAGCTAACTGTAGTGGACATAGAGTGCCATCTAGTGATTTTAAAAAATTCTGAAAGAATGTGTATGCTTGAAGGTGTAAATATGCCACACCCGTCTAGAAGATAATGCAAGCGGCGATGCACCAGTGTGTCACCCAGCTGATAGACGTTTGGGACTGATGCATGTATGACATGTCTGCAGAGAGTTTTTAGTTCAGGATCATGCCGTCCCGAAGGGGCTAAAATGAAGAATATGTTTAAAATTTGTCCAGTATTCAATTTGGATTAAACCATATGAAAAAAGCCCAAAACTAGAAGCATGGAGGCAAACTGCAAGAAAAGAGATCGAAACTTGCCAAAAATAAAAATGAAAATAAGAAATTTACGTTTTTTTGCTGCATCATCAGAGGGATTTGTGCTTTAAAAGAAGAACCGAAAGAGAAAGAAAAAAAGCCCGTTTCTGAACCAGTAAAGACACAAAGTTTAATCCCAGAAAATAGTCAAAGTAATGTAAAGTAATGTATGTCTCAGTCTGACTGATGAAGACACATTATTATTATTTTTTTGAGATAATTTTAAGATTTAATCTTTGTGTCTTTATTGATTCAGAAACAAGCTGATTTTTTTTGCTTCCGAGCTGTACGAAGTCCTTGATGATGATGATGCAGTGAAAGTTGTAAATTTCTTATTTCATATTTTATTTTGACATGTTTTGCCCTCTCTTTTTTTTTTTTTTTTTTT